>JAQGAU010001240.1:0-20359 GCA_034698045.1 Paramacrobiotus richtersi | reverse complement strand
AATTACATGTTGTATTCGAAAAAGTTATGGATTCTCCCGGTCTTTGGATAGGTGGGAAGCGATGCCATAACGTCCCGGGCTGAAATACTTCCCAGGCCTTCCAGATCGTCGATCACGTTCATCTAGAACGTAAGAAACTTATCTCTGGCAGCGAACAGGTTTTGCGGCAATCTTTTCGAATATCCAACATATTTACGATAAATCCGCATTTACGCAGCACGCTTACACATTTCTCGTATCGAAGTTTATCAGAAATTGATCAACGCTTTTTTTAAAACAATTTCTCGAGTTACTTACAAGTTAGCAGTGGATAACTTCATTATGGAAACGGGAAGAGAAGCTATTCTGCTATTGTAATTTTACTAGTTTACCTTGATTTTCCATGCGATTTTTGACACAAGAATTACGGATAACCACGCATGATGATCACTGCCGCCAGCAACAGTATCCAGAATTACAGTTGCCGCGTGGACCCCTTTCAGCATCTCACACTCCAGTTTATGCTCCTTTTTCCAGTCCGTAGCCTACGCACCACACAAACCCTGAGAAATCTTCCTAGTGCAATCGTAAACAGTTGAGAAACGTACCTGACAATCAGCATCGCAATACCGATGCAGTTTACAACCCGCGCAGATCTTGAGACCCTCCCGTTCCGTAAAACAGTAGGCACAGTATCTCGCGTATTCATCACGCCCAGCGAGGGACCAGATCCAAGGCTCGTAAGACATGACTAAATCACCCGTGTAATATGAGCGGGATTGTGTTTGGGATCCAGATGCCATTCTGGTGCTGACTTCTGCACTTGTAGGACCTTTTAAGAGTGCTTATATTTATTTCTCGTGACTAATAAGACTATTTTCCCGATAATCAAGGACTGCTGGCCAGACCATCTAGCACAGGAAAAAGTTCGACTGCAGTCTGCAGTGGTAGACGCTACAGAGAGGGGCTTGAAGAAAATCCGGAGTTTCGAAGAAAACAGTAGTACCGAGTCTATTGACTCTCTTCAGCGCCAGGTGGATTCCATTGTTCTTCAACAGTGACCAGACGAGTCTGACCTGCCTTCTCATACAAGTTTCGCCGAAAACTGATTAAAATTTGGACTTGACAGAGGCAGCTCGGAAATGAACCAAATTCAGATGTGCTACTTTATCATTCGCCTTTGCTCAGTAGATGTTTGAAACGTACGTACAGCAGCTTTAAACAAGCTAGTGGTGAGAAAGCTGCATTTGCACGTAATGCTTGATTGTGAGAAAAAAACTGTCCAGAATTTTCGTGATTTTTCAAACTAATTTTTTAAAGCATATTCTCGTCTGTGAGCAAAGTGGTGTAGGGTCCAGTGTCACGGTCCACAGCACACCTATTCTGCGGCTGCTGAATTTGGCGAATTGTGGGAACTTACAATTAGCAATCGTTACATCTTTTGATCAAACCAGAAATTGATTATCTTATAACTTTTGCTGTTAAAGTAATTCTAAAACAGTACAAGTTCCAGTTGCGTGACTCTGAGCTGTAAATGTAGACAGACAGACTGACAAAATTTTAATCAAAACAGAGAAAAACAATTTATTGTTGTCAACATGACACGCTCGTGATGACAGCATAGGAACATTAATAGTATTCTTCCATATTTCGGTCTATTTACGTTATCAGTAACGTTACCACGATAATAATGCTCGCTTAGACTAATGATCAGCATCACAGAAACAAATTTTCAACTCAGCCGAACGCGGACTACGCCAGCCGTACGAAGTGCAAATTCAAGCATTCTACGTTTCGCGTCCTGAGTATTCTCATAACGATGCCTTGCGTCTCGTGCCCTTTTTGAATCGTCGCCGTAAATCATCCTGTAGATCTCCCAGGCCTCTTTACAGAAACTGAAGTGTGCCAGTGAATTCTCGAGCAAATCGGCTAGGATCTGCTGCGCCTCTTGTTTTGTGGCGGGATCATTTTCCATATCCCGAAGTTTTCCTAAAAATCTACTGAGACAAAGGCCAGCATCCATCAGGAAGTCTGCGCGGCGAGGGTGGTACCTTGGGAGAATTTCTCTACAGAATCATCTCAATTACAACCGGCTCGGTTGAGCTAAACCGAAAGCATGCTAGCTGTCAAAAATCTTCACTGGTTTATTTTACCGCAGCTAAACGCTTTAGAACAAAATCCTTACCGCACACAACTGATCAGTTCCTGGCACAGTTCCCATGCTTCTGAGAAACGTCCTTCTCTTTCGTAGTAACCGATCCGGTGCCAGCCGACGAGAAAGCGGATGTGAGCATCTGCGTGCAAGATTCCCGAGGTATCTATTTCTTCACGGAGTGCAGTATGAGCGGCATAGTCGGGCTCCTTGCGATTTCCTTTCAGTCTAGAGCGCTTGTGGATTTTTTCTAGTTTATTGACGAAGCGCTTAAACTGCTGCAGTCTATCAGGTGTGCCGATCGCTCCACATTGTGGGCACGGTACAAGTGCGCGCTCATCACTTGGGATACGTTCCGTACAGCCGGGGGTCACGCATTTCAGAGGATTGATTTCCGCTTCCTACCATAACGCAGAATACAGTTCAAAATGGTTAGCACTACTTTGCCCGACCAGTTTTTGTCACTTTCAGGCTTTCGTGCCCGCTTGATTTCGAATCGGCGCATATTCTGATTATCCTAATCTATACTGTTTCCGGTCAGTGTTTGTGACAAATTTATGACAATCAAATTACGGTATACATAGTCTGAACGATGTGAGAAATATTCAGCAAAAACCGTTGGTAAAAGACCTCACAGCGCCAGACAAAGCAATCTGAGGCCTGGCGCCTTTACTTAATCATTCCAACTTACATATGCAGAAGTGCATTTACGACAGTCACATGGGCGTTTGTAGATTTCTTGGAATACTCGTCGACGTTCCGTTAGCATTGAAAAGGGAGGATTGTCCACCTGTTCATTATACCGCAACTGGAAAGCAAAAAGAAGATGTATGCGTGCTATAGCCACCTAGATGCATGGGATAAGTACCTTATAACGACCAAGCACAACATGGGCACAAAACTTAACATTAATGCATAACATACGTCATTTAGTCCTGTGTACTGAGAAATGTCCTCCGTAGCGTGAACAACAAACTTCCGTCCACGGAAATCTGGGATCACATTACTATCCCAGCAGACCGGTGTCATGGACCGGAAAGGTGCCTGGGCGACAATTGCTGCTCCAACAGCTTGCTTCTTGGTGCCTGGATCGAGAATTGGGAACGTGTTGTACTCAATAAGTTTGACAAAGTTCGCAAAATGAAGCTGTGAGCAGAATGGGTTGAACGCTGGAAACAACTGTTCGGGATGGATTTTCTCCAACCTACAATGCACATCATAGCTGGTTACTTACACGCCGGTACGTCCGGCCTAAATTTCTTACGCTCTAAAGTCAAAAAAGGATATGAGCTTCTCAGTCTCCGGGCAGGCGGGAAGCGACTCCAAAATTTCGAGGGATGTTTTGATTCCCAGTCCGCCGAGATTCTCCCGCATATTCCGCTGTAAAACAATGGTATTCGTTAGGTGAATTCCCCCCGTTTCATGTACTTACCAGTTCCTGCCTTTCAGCCGAATTCATTAGTCAACATAACTCTTTCAGCGGCAAGGTCAAAGAAAGGTTCGACAATAATCGAAGTCCGTTACCTGAAGTCTGAATGCAATCTTTGACATCAAAATCGCAGGCAGTGACCCATGGTGTTCAGTACTGGGGTGGACGTTATTCGTGAAATTAACGACGCTTCCAAGTACGGTGCACTCCAGTTTATGCTCCTGTTTCCAGTCCGCCGTCTAGCAGGGAAATCACAAATGTGTACTATGTATAGGGTACAAAATCATGTCGCGCTCGCGATGTTGGGTCTCTGAATTCTGATCATGTTTTTTTTCTGTTCTGTAATAGGTACGTAATACTGTTTGTGGACTGGACGAAGTTCCCTTGCCAGAAGAATTCCTTAGGAATGAAATTGTCTTGTCTTGTAAGACGGCATTATTTATAGCTGCATAACTAAGTGGTATTAGTTTCTTACCTGACATTTTGCATCACAGTACCGATGAACTTTGCATTTCGAACAGGTCCGCAGATCTTGCCGTTCTGTGAAACAGAAGGCACAATATCGACTGTATTCCTCCTGAGAAGCCAGAGCCCACACCCAGGGATCGCACGACAGAACTAAATCTCCAGCTGAGAAGGAACGGTATGGTACATCGGACGTCATCGTTCTGTAAAGTCTGGCTGAGGCGCTCAGGTGTCCCAGATTACTGTTCACAGTTCCGTGATTACAAGCTGTTTGTTGATAGAGATTTTGAAATAAAAAACCGTTGTGGAAGTGAACAATCCATCAATATAGATTGGTTCTTAACAGAGCTTTGCCATTTACTGACAAGACGTTACAAGTCTGCACATACTTGTGAACCACATGTGCGTATACAAATTCAAGAATAAGGGTTCAGCTGGAGACCAGGCAGCTGCTGTAACTTCAGGCAGTGCATTGCCACGCGTGACCTTGCGAAACCGGGATTTCTCAGTTATACAGGTAATGCGGATGTTCATTCTCTTCATTCTCTTCACATCAAGGCTGTAAATGCAGTTCCGTGTGTAAACCGAAGAAGCGGATCGTTTACCTGATCGTCCTGATTATTGCCTGGGCTAGATGGTCACCTCATACTCATAATCCTGCATGTTTGACTATGATTATGGTTATATGATCATGAAGTAACTACCTAGCCGTTTTAATATCCAAGAATGTCCGGAAACTGACCATACGCATAGAATTAATACACGAGCATTTTTATTCGCACAAGATCACTCTCACATTCTCTCTGATAATGAATTTAAACTAGGTAATTTACTACATCTGAAGTGGCTTTTTTGTGTGCTGTAGGCTGAACATAAGCTATAACTGTGTCTAGACAATCCCTATTATCTTACAATTCTTTTGTTAATCAAGTAATTTTTATAAAATACATGTTCCATTTGCGCGATTCGGAGCTGTGAATGCAGTTGAATGTATAACAGTTCTACGTCTGCAAACGAAAGAAAAATATGCAACACTTCACTGTCACGATGACAGTGTGCCATAACGTATTTCGCCACAAATTCGGTTAAAATTATCGGAATGCTCGGTGATAGTAATACTTTCAAACAGTCGTGCTGACAACTTACGACTAATATAAAAATTAACTCATACGCGTGTCAAATAACTGTCGTCTAGTTTTGCAACTTAAATCGTAGCACTACTATCATGATTTTCACGCTTTTCGGCTTCGATAATCTGATGGCAATCCCTCGCGTCTCTTGCCGGCTATGAGTCTTCTCGGTAGATCTTCCTGTATATTTCCCATGCTTCTTTACAGAAGTCGAAAGACGGCATCCAGTTGTCAAACAAGTCGGCTAATAAATGACGTGCAGCTTGTCTTGTGGCAGCAACCTTTTCCATATCTCGAAGTTGCCTTAAAAACTCGCCAAAACAAAGCCCGGTTCTCATCAGGAAATCTGCGCGGCGAATGTGGTATCGCGGGATAATTTTTCTGCAAAACGTTTTCGATCAAAACCTTCTCGACATAAAGCGAAACCTGAGGATGACCTTAAACCGTACAACTTAAGACAAAGCCATTACGTACCGGACACAGCTGATCACTGCTTTGGATAGTTCCCATGCTTCTGCGAGGCGCCCCTCATCTTGATAGCTATCGATCCCGTGCCAGCCGACAAGAAAGCTGATGTGTGCATCATCGTGCAAGATTCCCGTGACATCTATTTCTTCCCGGAGTTTTGTTTCTAAGGCATGCTCCAGCTTTTCATCAATTTCACCCAGCCTGGACCGTGTCTGAATTTCATCCAGCTTGTTAACAAATTAAAGCGCTCGACCTGCTGCAGCCGGCCAGGATTAGTGATCGCTCCACATTATGGGCACGGTGCAAGTGCGCGTTCGTCACTTGGGATACGTTCCGTACAGTCGGGGGTTGCACATTTCAGAGGATTGATTTCCGCTACCTAGCTACCATACATAGAATTCGGCACTTACTGTTTACGGCTTCTTCGCTCAAACATAAGCATTGCCATCTGAAACTAGCGACCATCTCAATCACACTTACGTATGCCGGAGTGCATTTGCGACAGTCACATGGGCGGTGCTAGATTTCATGGAACAATCGTCGACGTTCCGTTGGGGATAAGAAGGATGGGTCCTCCAGCAATTCACTATAACGCAGCTAGAAAGCAGAGAAATCATACAAACACTTTACAAAACAAGTTACAAAACAACACTGACGCTTGGGGTAATATAACGCTACAATATCCAAAACACAAACACAACAATAATATGAACATAGCATAGAACGTACGTCCTGCAGTCCTGTATACGGAGCAATGTCCTCCGTGGCGTGAATGACAAACTTCCGTCCACGGAAGTCTAGCATCACGTTACTATCCCAGCAGACCGGCGTCATGGCCCGGAAAGGTGCCTGCTCAGTGACTGCTGCTCCAATTACGGTGTTTTTAGCGACTGGGTCCAGGATTGGAAACGCATTGTACTCGATGAGTCTAACGAAATTCGCAAAGTCAAGCTGCGAGCAGAATGGGTTGAACGCTGGGAATAACTGATCGGGATGAATTTCCTCCAGCCTACAATCATATTAATATCTGGGTACTTCGATCCGGTATTTACTTGCGTACGTCCGGTATTCACATTTCTTACATTTTAAAATCAAAGAATGACTGTAGCCTTTCGTTCTCGGGATAACAGGGAAGCGAATCCAAGATTTCGCGGGCTGTTTTGATTCCCACTCCAATTAGATTATCCCGGATACTCCTCTACAAAGTAAAATTGTACTCGTTCTGTGAGGTACGGCAAATTTTAAATGTTCTAGTTGATAAGTCAAGGAAAGGTTTGAAATGGGACTTTAATTTATACCTCGAGTTTCAGTGCAATCTTTGACATCAAAATCACAGCCATTAATCCGAGGGGTCCAGTACTGTAGTCAGTACTTGTAGTCGGGAACGTGTTTGCGCGTCCGAGGAGGATGCATTCCACTTTATGACCCTGTTTCCAGTCAGCAATCTAACAGTGGAATTGCAGATGCGTTAATTACCTATGACACAATCATGCCGCTTTCTGATACGACTATGCTTAATGGGCGATGATCAGTGTATAATCCTGATTGAGTCTGTTTGATTGTAAACTGTAGTGTCAAAGACAGCTGCGTTATTCTTACCTGGCATTTCGCATCACAGTACCGATGCAGTTTGCATTTGGAGCAGGTCCGCAGATCTTGCCGTTCCGCGAAACATAATGCACAATATCGACTGTATTCGTCCCGACTTCCCAATGCCCACACCCAGGGATCGCACGAGAGAACTATATCTCCAGCCGAGAAGGAACGGTATGGTCCCTCCAAAGACATCGTTCACGAACTGCACATAGAATCTGGCTCAGGTATTCAGAAGTTTTCGCCAAAGTCTTCTGTCGACAAATAATCCGTACTGACAAACTGTTATGCAAACTAGTAATCCATCAAATTTGCTTGCAAAACATTCAGTTTGGATGCTACCAGCGTTGAGATTCTGTCAAGCGTTACATTTGCAAAAGGTAAACGAATTTTATCGTTTCACGTTATTTTGTCGCTTATGCAGTTATGCTATTTGAACAGTACTGTGCGTCGTTTGTTTTTACACGCGCATCAACGAAGTAATTTTTACGCTGACCTAGCTGTACGCACACACATCGTCCTCGCACACGTGCCGCATCCTCGTCCGTGAACTTTTTAAAACACAAAACCATCCGTAAGTCATGCACGTAATCCGCTTGTGAATCCTCTTCATGTTAAAGCTGATATAACAGTTTTTTGCGAAAGAGCCGGACGTTTTACTTGGTCGTCCACTATTCTTATGGCTGCCTGGTATTTCTACCGTATAAACATGCCTTTTTTATTATCGGTTTTACTATTCCAGCAATGAAAAGAACAACAACAACAAGAACAGCGCATGAACTGACAGATTCTTAATCCAGACAACAAGAAACATTTGATGCATAACATATCAGTCATAACAGTTTACCGCATTTGCTACCATTGTTTAGTTCACGTGGATCCATTTTTAATTTTATTTCAGTTCGGTCTTCAGTTTTATCTGCATTTAGATTTGTTTTGCGACTTCTTATGCTTTCGTTTATGATCTATACCCTTTGACAGCGCTTCCAAGGTGATGGTTGTGACAGAACACGTTCTGTGACGTGGGATTGTCAAAAGGGAAACAGTGAACCATTTCCCAAATGCTAGATCATTTTTCCGCTTATCTATGAACTGGACTTCGCCGTGGGTCACTCCGCGCTCGAAATGAACAGGCTCGCTCTTTTTTCGCAAGCTTCCCTACTGGATGATCTTCACAGGAACTGCATCACTAGATCCAACCAGACATCGTAGTTGTCGTAACGTACTATCTAGTAATTTTAATACATACAATACAAGTGTATTTAAATGGGTTGGCATTCGAAATCGAGGCGGAGACAGAACAGTATTTTTAATGCATGACAAAATCATGATGGCATTTTCCCGTAAGCGGTATTCACACAATTTCAGTCGACTTTAGCAGAACGCTGGGTCAAAGTACTATCACTGATACATCAGTTGTACCTCTTTTGTCATTCTACGTCTTTGATCCTCGGTGATCTCAGTGATCTCATGACAGTGTCTTGCGTTTCTTGCCCATGCTGAATCTTCGCCGTAGATCTTCCGGTAGATTTCCCAAGCTTCTTTATAAAAGTCGAAACACACTGAATTGTCGAGCATATTGGCTACAATCTGGCGCGCCTGGTATGTTGCGACGGCATCCTTTTCTATATTCCGAAATGACATTAAATAGCTTCCAAGAGAAACCGAGGCCTCCATCAGCAAAACTGCGCGGCGAGGGTGATATCTCGGGATAATCTGTCTACACAATTTTCGATTACTTTAACGTACCCGCTCGAAAGATCGAAGCCGAGGTAGCTTGTTAACTTACAGTACACACAGAATAAACAGCTTATAGACAATACCTACCGCATACAGCTGATTAGTCCTTTCCACAGTTCCCATTCTTCGGCAAGATGCCCTACACTTTGGTAGTTACCAATCCGCTGCCAGCCGACAAGGAAACGAATGTGAGCATCAGCGTGCAGGATTCCCGATGTGTCAATTTCTTCCAGCAGTTCAGTCTCCGCGGCATACCGCGCCTGCTTGTGGGTTCCGCTCACCCTGGCCAGTTTCCGGATTGTTTCTAATTTGTTCACAAAGCGCTTGAACTGCTGCAGTTTGTCAGGCTGGCTAATCGCTCCGCATTGTGGGCACGGTACAAGGGCGCGCTCATCACTGGGGATACGTTCCTTACAGCCAGGGGTCACGCATTTCAGGGGATTGATTTCCGCTTCCTGTACCATAGCGTAGAACGAGGTGAGATTGCGGTCGTAATGCGAACGGCAGTTATTGACTTATCGGTACTGTCCAAGTGATCTTCGACGAAAGTAAATTCTGAATATGCGGTTTCTGATACATTTATACCAAGCCAATCTCGGGCGAATAAAGATCCTGTTTACATGGTTCAAAACTAATGAGAGGAAGTACTTGGATAACGATTGTATCAAACAAAACAAAGCAGTCGGATTCCTAGCGTACATCTTAACTATTCCAGCTTACGTATGCAGGACTGCATTTGCGACAGTCACACGGGCGGTTGTAGATTTCCTGAAATAATTCTCGGCGTTCCATTGGCGTTAAGAAACTGAAAGATGGATCGTCCAGGAGTTCACTGTACCGCAGCTAGAAAGCAAACAAATTATCAAAACGTTATACAGCAGCCCATAAAAGTATGGCGTCGCAGTGTTATACCGTAATAATACATACATCGAAATACTACACCAAGAACAAGAATATTGAGAAATACAACATTAAACATACGTCATTCAGCTGTGTGTACTGAGGAATGTCCTCCGTAGCGTGAATCACCAACTTCCGTCCGCGAAAGTCTAGCACCACGTTGCTGTCCCAGCAGACCGGCGTCATGGCCCGGTAAGGTGCCTGTGGAACGAGTGCGATTCCAATAACCTTTTCCTTGGTTCCCGGGTCCAGGATTGGGAACGCGTTGTGCTCAATGACTCTGAGGAAGTCGGCAAAGTGAAGCTGCGAGCAAAATGGACTGAACGTTGGGAATAACTGTTGAGGATCAATTTTCTCAAACCTGCAATCAGAACCACAGGTCTGGTTACGTAATCGGTGTGTCGCTTTTCAAATTGCGTACATATTAAACTCAAAGAAGGATTGGAGCTTTTCGTTGTCCGGATAGCTGGGAAGCGAGTCCAAAACTTCCTGGGCTCTTTTAATTCCCAGTCCATCGAGGTTATACTGGGTATTGCGCTACAATGCAAAAGTACAATATTAATGTTGTTGTACAATGCAAAAGTTGCACACGTTGTCATTCGTATGTATAATATAAGATAAATTCCCTCTGTTGTGCAGGGTTATTATTCTTCCGTTGACAATCAAAGAAAGGCTTGCAAGCAAACCGAAGTTATCCTTACCCCAAGTTTTAGTGCAATTTTTGACATGAAAATTAAAGCCATTAATCCGCGAAATTGGACTGCATTCGTGGATGGATCGAGGTTTCCGAGCAGGGTGCATAATACCGTGCATTCCAATTTATGCTCCTGTTTCCAGTCCGCCATCTGACAAGGAAATTAATAATGTTATACTATGGTGGAATCATGTCGTACTAGCATCGAGATGCGTTTTTGCTAATGATTGATGATCGGTGTGTGATTCATGTTAGGTTGTAATATGTATTTGCAGCATACGAACTGCATGGCCGTCATTCTCACTTGACATTGTCCATCGCAGTATCGATGCAATTTGCATTTCGAACAGGTCATCAGATCAGGGCTTCCCGTGAAACAGAATGCACAATACCGACTGTATTCATCCCGGCTTGCCAGAGCCCATACCCAGGGATCGCACGAGAGAACCAAATCTCCAGCTGAGAAGGAACGGTATGGTATCTCTGAGGTCATCGTTCACGTAGAATCTGACTCTGGTATTCCAGGTTTCTAAAACTGCAACCTTTCTTTCGCAAACAGTCCGCCCAAAAAAAACTGTTGTGGAAATTAATATTAATATAACAACGTACAAATCATTCAGCCAGGATGCTCACTGTATTCCGGTCGGTTATGCTTTCTGAACAGTATTGTGCGTCGTGTGTCTTTACACGCAGATAAACGAAGAAATTTTTACGGCGAGGCATACGCACGCACAACCGCGTCATAACGTGTGACCTTGAAAAATTCTAAACCAGCCCCATAATCCGCATGTGCATCCTCTTCATATGAAATCCGGAATGATAGTTTAGTGATAAAAGCGGACGCGGATGTTTCACTTGACTGTCTGTTGTTCTGATGCTGCGTGGCATTTTTGTACCGAAAAACACATCTTGTTTTAATATAGAGACATTTGGACGATGACCCCGTATGCGTAACTGCAGCTGAAATTCTGAAATAAATGCCGAGTAACGAAGTAACACTGTTAGCAGAAGACACCGCTACAACAATCTCCTGATAAAAATCAAGAAGTGCTTTTGTGCGTGAAACATGATCCGCAGCTGTGAAACAATTGGTAAAAAATCATAAATTCTTTATGGGGCTTATTTCGCGCGTGTGCAGTCTGTAGCGTAGAGCTCTATATATACATCCCGGCCCTCTTCGCAAAAATCCCTTTCTCAGCAGATAACCAGCGATTACGATGCGTGTTGTTCACATGTACGGTTACCGTTGTACGCATATGCATTATGTTTATGTGTTATATGCCTAGCCAATAAAAATAGCTAACCAGTAAGTTCCCTTTCTTGACCGCAAAGAAAAAAGATTTGAGGCGGAAAAAAACAACACATGACAGATTATCATGACAGTTTTCCGTATTTGCCACCACAACTTTAGCGCACTTCAGAAGAACGCTTGGTAACAGTAACATGTTCAGTCAGTTGCAATGACTGTCGTATCACTCCTGCCATCTCATGCTTTGCCTCCTCGACGAACTCATGACATTGCCATGCGTCGCTTGCTTGTTTTGTATCTTCTCCGTAGATCCTACTGTAGATTGCCCCAGCTTCTTTATAAAAGTCGGAACACATTGCTGAATTGTCGAATAAATCGGTTAGCAACCGAAGCGCCTCCTGTTTTGTGACGGCATCCTTTTCCATATCTCGCAGTTTCCTCAAAAATCGGCCAACACAAAGTCCGGCTTCCATCAGGAAATCTGCGCGAAGAATGTGGCACCTTGGGATAATTTCTCTACAAAATATCGATTACAACCTGACACGAAGGCGTCAGAAGTCTTCACTAACTTGCACCAGCTTAAGACGTTGGACCGAAATACCTACCGAACACAGCCGATCAGTCCTTTACACAATTCCCACGCTTCCACGCAGCGTCCTTGGCGTGTGTAGTCAGCGATCCCGTGCCAGCCGACAAGAAAGCGGATGTGAGCATCGGAATGTAAGATTCCGGTGGAATCTATTTCTTTCCGAAGTACAGTTTCCGCGGCATATTCTGCCTCCTCACGGGTTCCGTTCAGCCAGGAACCTTTGCGGATGTTTTCCAGTTTGTTGACCAAGCGCTTGAACTGCTGCAATCTTTCCGGATTGCAAATCGCTCCACATTGTTGGCACGGTACAAGTGCACGCTCATCACTTGGGATGCGTTCCGTGCAGCCGGGAGTCACGCATTTCAAAGGATTGATTTCCGCTTCCTACAACAGCGAATGAAAACATATGGTGCGAATAGGTTACATATTATGATATACGTAGATATATGTACAGTTACTGTTAACGCCCAAGCGGTTTTGCTTGCTTACTTCCTAATTCTAATTATTCGGTTTACGTAGACTCATACAGTGGTTTAGAGATGTGATAAAGTATTCTGTGATAAAGCTATAAAAAAAACAGTTTTTTCAAGCGCAACAGTAGTGATAAGCAAAGTAGAGTCCATGCACTCATATATCAATCATTCAATCAATCATTCCAGCTTACATATGCAGGAGTGCATTTCCGACAATCACATGGGCGGTGGTAGATTTCTTGGAATAATCGTCGACGTTCCGTTGGCGTTAAGAAGGATGGATCGTCCAGCAGTTCACTATGCCGCAGCTAGAAGGCAAGGAAATGCTACAAGCATTACAAACCAAGCTGCAAGTATGGGTATCGCAACATTTTCACCAGCACAATCACAACAAGAAAATGCAGCGTCAAGCATACGTCATTTAGTCCTGTGTATTGCGTAATGTCTTCCGTCGCATGAACAACAAACTTCCGTCCCCGGAAGTCTAACATCACGTTGCTATCCCAGCAGACCGGTGTCATGGCCCGGAAGGATGCCTGGGGAATGATTGCTGCTCCAATGACCTTATCTTTGGTTCCTGGGTTCAGGATTGGAAAGGCGTTGTGCTCTATAACTTTGAGGACAGCCTCCTTTCGAAGCTGTGACGCTGGAGATAATGGTTTGGGATGAGTTTTCTCCAACCTGCAAACCGAACTGCATCTAGTTAATTACTCGGTTCTTCCGGTTTCAGATTTTTTTACGCTTTAAATTCAAAGAATGATCGAAACTTTTCCTTCTCCGGATAAGTGGGAAGTGAGTCCAGAATTTCGCGGGCTGTTTTCTCTCCGAGTTCATGCAAGTTATCCCGGGTGCTCCGCTACAAAGCAGAGGTACGTATTTAGTACTCATTCACTTCAAGGTAAGCTCAAACTAAAAGAAAGTTTGCGAGGGAAATTAAAAGTACAGTACTGTAGTTTGTTTACTCGTACCTGAAGTTTTAGGGCAATCTTTGACGTCAAAACCACAGCCATTATTGGATGTTCATTACTGGGGTGGACCATATTCGTAGATGTATCCACGCTTCCGAGCAGAGCGCATTCCACTTTATGCTCCTGTTTCCAGTCCGCCATCTAAACAGGGAAATTACAAATCCATTACGACATAATCATAGCGCACTCGCTTCCAAATACGATTACTCTAGATTAGGGATGGCAAAGTCGCACCGCACCGACGGTGCACCGCGGTTTAGCCGGTGTGGTAACGGTTTGAAATCTGGCACCGCACCGTTCGAACCGGTTCCAAGAGCGCACCGAACCGTATGAACTGCGGTGCACCGTCGGTGCAGTCGGTTTATGGCGACAGCCTCGGTACTCTCATTCGTAGCATAGTTAGCCAGTATTCATCAAGGTTTTCAGAGCGTGAACTCTCAAAAGTTGTGACTTTATCACGCACGTACGCAATCGTCGCAGAAAAACCAGAGCTCCTGCTTCGATGTTTCCGAAATCTTGGTATTCCATGGATTTGCCAGACGCAGAAACATAAAATCACCGATTTATGCCTCATTGAGTCATTATTTTGGTAGTCGCGGTTTTTTCGGTGCACCGCTGTGCACCGGTAATGCGGCCGCACCGCACCGGTGTCCGAGCGGAACCGGTCTGAACGGTGCGGTTTGCTTCAGGAACCGCACCGCGCACCGCACCGACACGCATTGGTAACACCGTTGCCATCTCCACTCTAGATCTACTGACCGATGTGTGGTGTGGGATCATTTTGTTGCCTGCAGTACTACTGTACAGCTGCATAACGATCTGGTACCGATTCTTACCTGACATTTTGCATCGCAGTAACGATGAAGTTTGCATTTCGAGCAGGTCCGCAGATCCTGACGTTCCGTGAAGCAGAATGCACAATACCGGTTGTATTCATCCCGACTTGCCAGCGCCCATATCCAGGGATCGTAGGACAGCACCAAATCTCCAGCCGAGAAGGAACGGTAGGGTCTCTCCGAAGCCATCGTTCACGTAGAATCTGCTGGTACTTATTATTGGTTTCCAAAATTTCTGCTAAAATTGCCAGCTTTCTATCGACACAGGCATTTCGAAATGAAAAACCGTTGTGGAATCCGTAAACCTTCAATATGAATAGAAAATGTAACAGAACATTCAGCTGGAAAAGAAATCTCACTGCCAAGTTCAACGGATTTTAGAGTTTCTCGCTCTCTGATTGGTTTTATTTTGTGTAGGGCGCCGTGTGTGCAAACCTATATGCAAATACAAGAATAAAACTTTTTGGATATCAGGCAGCCTACTGTACTTGACGGTAGGCAAAGCGTAGTGCCGTGTGACCTTGCGGAACCGGTAAAGAATGATAGTTATACAGGTAATGCGGATGTGCATCCTTGTCACTCTTTGACATCAGAGCAGAATTAGGCGTTCTGTGAGAAAACCCGGAGAGGCGTATCTTTTACTTCATTGTCTGTGCAGTTCCTCTATATTGTAAAAACACACCTTGCTTTTATCATTCCATACAGGAATTCATTCAACAATACAAACAACATGGCGCGACAATGTGGTAATGGAAGCTATAACAAAATGCAGAAAGCTTGCTTATTAAATACGATACAGTCACAAAGAACCAACTACGATGTTGTGAACATTCGGATGCTGTAAGCCACTACAACAAGGTGATAAGCACGAAAACACTTTCGACCAGACTTAAAGTCCCTAACGGGTTGTCTGCTCTTGTGTTGTAATAACCCAGTTATTCGTATATGTATCATATATAAACATTACCACCGCGTTATTCAGTTTTGATCATATTATTGAGCCGGATCTCTCTGCAGTTCGAGTGTGCTTCCCAGCGTGTTCCACTGTATTGTGCTTTAATCAAGGCAAAGAAAAAATGATTTAATGCGTGACATTTTCAGTCAGTCGTAGTGACTGCCGTAAAACTTCTGCCATGTCTTGTTTTGCGCCCTCAAGGAGCTCATAACACCGCCATGCGTCTCTTGCCGGTGCTGAATCTTCTCCGTGGATGCTCCTGCAGATTTGCCAAGCTTCTTTACAGAAGTCGACATCCATTGTTGAATTGTCGAGCAAACCGGTTAGCAGCTGAAGCGCCTGTTGTTTTGTGTCGGGATCCATTTCCATAATTAGAAGTTTCCCCAAAAATTTAAAAAGACAAATCCCGGCTTCCATCAGGAAATCTACGCGGCGAGGGTGGTACCTCGGGATAATTTCTCTAAAAAAATCTCGATTACAACCTGCTCGACAGAGGGGCACTGCAGGCATTCTGCTAGAAATCTTTACGAACTTACGGTAGCTCAACACCTTATTGCAGAACGAAATACCTACCGTACACAGCCGATCAGTCCTTTGCATAATTCCCATGCTTCAACATGGCGCCCCTGGATTTCGTAGCAAGTGATTCCGTACCAACCGACGACAACGCGAATGTGAGAATCAGCGTGTAAGATTCCCGTAATATCTATTTCTTTCAGGAGAGTAGCCTCCGCGGCATAGTCCACCTGGGCTTCGTTTAGTCTCCAACGCTTATGGATTTTTTCCAACTTGTTGACAAAGCGTTTCAGCTGTTGTAGTTTTCCAGGCTGGCCAATCGCTCCGCATTGTGGGCACGGTAGAAGTGCGCGTTCATCACTTGGGAGACGTTCCGCGCAGCCGGGAGTTACGCATTTCAAAGGATTGATTTCCGCTTCCTGCAACAGCAAATACAAGTTTAGTGCGAATAACCAAAGCAAACGCACATCTGTACTGTTACTGCCCAATCGAATTTGCTTGCTTACTTATTACAGGGTAAGGTTTTGACCATCGGTTTATAGGATTACAGTTTCGGTTCACGCACCTTGAAGATGTGATAGTGACAAAGTATATACTCGGCACTAACAGTACTAAAATATTTCTCAGCAGTGTCAGCACTAATCATTAGGAAAGCTATCCTGACGCCCATTTTCAGGCAATCCCACATACATATTCAGGAGTGCATTTCCGGCAGTCACATGGACGGTGGTAGATTTCTTCGAATGATCGTCGACGGTCCGTTGGCGTTAAGAAGAATGGATCGCACAGAAGTTCAGTGTACCGCAGCTAGGAAGCAAAGAAATGATGCAAGCTTTACAAAACAACATGGGAATCTGGGATATCGCTACAAACTGGGAACAAGCACAACAAAATACATATGCAACGGTGAACATACGTCAACTAGTCCTGTGTACTGAGCAATGTCCTCCGTCGCGTGAACAACAAACTTCCGTCCGCGGAAGTCTAGGACTACGTTACTATCCCGGCACACCGGCGTCATGAGCCGGAAGGGTGCCTGCAAAATTACTGCTGCTCCAATAAGGCTGGGTTTGGTGCCTCTAAGGCCTGGCTCCAGGATTGGGAAGGCACTGTACTCAATGAGTCTGACGAAATCCGCAAAACCACGCGGACCGCCGAATGGGTTTGGGACGTACTTTGGGAAGATCGTTTCGGGATGAATTTTCTCCAAACTACAATAAGAACAATATCTTGGTGCTTTAATCTGTATCCGGTTTCACATTTCATACGCTGTAAAATCAAAGAAGGATGGGCGGTTTCCATTCGCTGGATAGCGGGGAAGCGAATCCAGAATGTCGCGGACTGTTGTCGTTCCCACTCCAGCCAAGTTATCATGGGTAATCTTCTACAAAGCGGAGTTGTACTCCTTCTCTGACAATAAGCTATACATGCAAGGTAAATTCGCTCTGGTATGGAGTTGTCATGCTGCTGGGTTTTCTTACATTGAACACACGTTTTCGCGTGATAAGTCAAAGAAAGGTTTGCAAGTAAAACGACTTTCAGTTACCCATACCACAAGCTTTATTGCTATCTTTGACATCAAAATCACAGGCATTAATTCGCGTTGTCCTGTACTGCCTCCGAGGATGACGCATTCCGCTTTGTGCTCCTGCTTCCAGTCCGCAGTCTGACAGGTAAATTCAATATCCGTTGTCAGTATTAATCATGCCCCGTTCGACTTGTTTGGTTATGAATAACTACAGCTTAGCCATTCTTACTTGACACTTTGCATCGCAGTATCGATGGAGTTTGCATTTCGAGCATGTCCGCAGATCCTGACGTTCCGTGAAACAGAATGCACAATATCGGCTGTATTCGTCCCGACTTGCCATAGCCCATACCCAGGGATCGCACGAAAGCAATAAATCTCCAGCTGAGAAGGATCGGCATGGCATATCTGAAGTCATCGTTCACGTAAAGTCTGGCTCGGGTATTCCAAGTTTCCAAAATTTCCGCTAGGCTAAATCACAAACTTTCTGTCAGTTCGAAGCAAAAAAGGAAAAAATGTTGTGGAATCTGATAGACCACGCGTTCGACAGTGACACTACATCCACTTACAATCAATCGAAAAAGTGTTACCCGTAAATTATTGGGCACAAGGAAAAACCACCAAAACAATGAGAACAAGACCAATGCGAATTATGCCATGAAAAGAAACCACTTCCGCAGAAAAAGTCATTTCAGAATTTTCAGTCAGACTTTACGCACACGCGCATTTCCGCCGCCCAGTGTGCAAGTTCCGTGTACAGTACAAAGTAAGTGCATAACCTGCTATTCAGGGCGGTAAGGAAGCGAACCGAAATTTCGCAAATTTATTGATTTATTTTTCCCATTGAAAATGGATCAACAGACGACCAACCCTTCCCTCTCCAGTGGAGATTTGATCCTGTCATGCGAACCGTGGGTCTGGTGCTTCCACTGGGACGAATACCAGAATTTTTGTGCGTATTGCTTTGCGGAGCGTGACGAACTTCAGACTTGTTCAGGGTGTAAATTGCATCGATATTGCGATGCAGATTGTCAGGTCAGAAACCACGAGTATCGGGTTCTCGCGATAACCAGTGGCGAACTGTAGCTATTCGATGTTTATTCGGTAGGCAGGGGACTAGAAAAGTGCCGCATTCCTCGAGGAAATAAAAAAGAAGGTTCCTTTCGGACCCGTTGACGCTACGGCGATGATGTTGCTTATGTCGAAAATCAGACGAAAATTTCAGGTGTGGTTCGATAAGTAAAAATACTTTTATAGGTTTTCAGTGGTTGTCCTAAAGAAAGTTCCTAGAGTTTTTAAAATCAGTGAAATACCTAACATACGGTATAATTATAAAAAATGTACGCATAGCCCATAGGATGTATGGAAATGATTGCTCCGTGATTAACTTAGTTACTGCTCACGGACTGATAAATTTAGTTTATCAGAACACGAAATAGGTAAAGAGCAAAAGTCTTATCGTTTTTGCCTATAACGAGTAATGAGAAAGGTGTATGGGCGTTTCAGACAATTGGTACGACGAAAACGCTGAAAGGCATTGATCCGAAAGTGGTCTCTGGGCTGGGTCGAAAATCCATGGAGAAAATTATGTCCCTGTTCCCCAGCAATCCAAACAAGGTCAACTACTTGTGCAAATGGTATGTCCAGATCGAGAGAAATTTGTCAAAAAGTTTCTGCATGCGCCGTTTTCCCTCCACGTATCCAGGATCCTGATGATCAATCCCAGATTGGGCAGTTCCGATTGGGATGCAACAGGTCCGAGTAGTTTTGTGTAAAGCTTCAGCATTGTGGAATGGAACGCCTTTCCTATCGTCCTGTCGAAAAACTCGAAACGCACAGTGGGGGCGGCACTGTTCCCGCAAGCGCCCACCGCACCATGACGGCGGTCTGCTGGACCGGTAATGTCAACATGGACTTCCGGGGGCGCCGGTTGTTTGTACACGCCACGGAGGATATTCCCGATTATCGGGGACTAAAGGATGTATGTCGAATGGTAGAGATATCAGAGCTGGGTTCAATATTATAGAAATAGTAATCGAAAGTAGACCTGAACGAGTTTCGTCCCTGGAACGTGGCTCGTTCAATTGAGCTACATATACGTATATAGCTTTTTTATCGTTCATAATTCTCAGATTAGCGTTGCTTTAGGTTAAAATAATTAAAACATGAATTTTGGTAGGGAATAGTCAAGCAAACAACTGCGACAGCATGAATGATTGCATAATTTGCATTTTTAGTGCCCAGCATATTTTGTATAATACTGTACTCTTGTCTTTATAGGGCTAGATATGTACCTCATAACTCATAATTGCTGGTCATAACTCATAACTCATAAGTCATAACTCATAATTTGCACTCATAACTCATAACTCGCGCCCATAACTCATAAACAATGGTCATCACTCACCAGCGGTCAGTTGCGGTCATTGCTCAATGGTTTCAGTGATAAGTACTCTGCCAGTCACCACTGGCCATAGTTATTGACCAATGCAGCGGTGGTTTTTGGTGCTTACTCGTCGCATCATGGTGCCCTCACTCCTATCTACCAGTAGTCACCTTAAGGCAAGTGACCTGTAGTTTCAGTATGCTTCACTGCGAGTTTTTTATTGCCCGCAGCCAGGATCGATAAAATGGGAAGCGGTGTTGCACTCAGTACTCAAAGACCAACATAAACCAACGCACAAACGAAAAGTGC
>JAQGAU010001239.1:0-20361 GCA_034698045.1 Paramacrobiotus richtersi | reverse complement strand
ATACATGCTCTAGTCGTTCGTATATAGCGGTTTGTGCAACTGTAGCCTTAAAGCTTGTCCGATTTTATCGTAAATCGTAGATAAGAAACCATAGGCTTGGTACTGAGGTTTGGATTTTTATGGAAACATACCACAAGCAACACTACGTGAGTTCAATGGTCCAGTTCCAATCGACGGACAACTGCGCTTTGCGGGCATAATCGAATCTACTGGTCATGTGACCGCCGTGACGTTATGACTCTACCCAGCGCTTCGTAGTCCGATTTTTCCCGAAATTTGGGTTATGGTCAAAATTCTAATACATCCGAAAATTTGATAGTATGGAAAACATGCTAGAACACTGTATCATAAATCAGGTTAAGATTGGTTTGGTGCATGACACGCATGTGCAGCGAGTGTTTATCAACAAGCCTCATACTAAGGTCACAAATGTGCGTTCAAGCGTCATAGGACACTGCACTGTCAATACGAAGCATAGGAAAAATCCCTGTCCAGTTTCCAGCAGTGCCTTTGACACAGACCATTGTCCGTGCGAGTGCTTCCATTAATTTCTTATCGACATCGGCCCGACGGCAGGTCAGTCGCGATTTCTCCCGTCTGGCAGAAGTTTGTCAGTTAAAAATATGCGATTGAATGAAAAGACAACATTCATCAACCGGCACTGACCAAAGCCGGTTACGTAACAATCCAAGCAAGCTGTCCGGCATGCGAAGCAGACGTCGTTAACGTAAGCGAGATTCAGTAGCAGACTTTTATCAGGAAGCATTCGCACTTTTTACGATTCTGCATTTTTGAGTGGCTTTAGTTTATAGCACAGACTTCAGCAACCAGGAAGCATTCGCATTTTTTGAGATTGCGCATTTTTGAGTTGCTGTTAGGATTCTGCGTTTTCTCATCATTAATTCCTGTTAGGCTGTTACTATGGATATGCGTTGGGTCGTAGTGAATAAGCTGGCAGTATGGGTAACGGAGGAAGATATGATTATGGTGTTTGGCTTCGGTCAGTTGGGCTTTGACCATGTTGATCCGCAGCATCGTAGTCGGATCCTTTCGGATCAGCGCCGTCGCCCGAATGGTACCGTGTATTACTGTAACTGCCGTGCCTTGTTGAATGTTGACCAAGAAACCGCCACCAAGATCGTGGAACGTTTGGATGGATTTGTCTGGGGGAGAATGCAGATCCGGACCCGCTACGCTCAACACTTTGACTTCCATTAAATGGTATGTTTCCCTTCTGATTCTGTTGACCGTAATGTCGGCCTCTGGTTTTGCCTTGCAATTAAAAAAATGATTTCTACGTCCTTATGTCTGCTGTTGTGTTAAATGGTAAAAATTACCTTATGGATCGGAATCTCGTAATGCTTCTTTAGCACATACGGCCCGTCATGTGATCTTGCATGTACATGTACTGATGGGTGCGTCCGCTCTAACAAATCGAACTAGGTAGTTTGTTGGCCAATACGCTCTAGGCATTCAGATTCTGGTTTTCAGCTTATCAATTATTCTGTTGACTTTTTTGCAGGTGCAGACGGGATGAAGTACCGGTACCAGTAGTACATGGGTTGATCGTCGTCGGATCGTCGGATACAGCTGACAATTTTGCGGCCGGTCGTGATAAATATGATGCACATTGTAACGACGTATTTCTTTTTGGTTTGCGTATTCGTGAATATGTTTCGTATTTTTTCTTCGAGCGCATGTTCCCGTTTTTCTTTTTTTTTTCTTTTGACTACTTCTACTTTATTGAGAAACCCGTAGTCTGATCTGCGGATTCAGCAGTTTTAGCGCGCAGAGCCGGTTGGTTAATTCGGTGCAGCTAGACGAGCGAAAACTGGATGCGAAAATTTAACAGGTCATGATGTCTTGTAGACAAAATTAAAGTTCGAAAAACTGTATCCAGATGGGCTTGGGGTTGTACGATTAATCTAATCGAGCCATCGTGTATCTGTATGATTCCACTTCTTGAATTTCACGCTACAAATTAATGACGCGCGTACCAAACCCACAACATAACTCGGCGTAACCACACAAAAGTCCGATCATTATCTATTACATCAGTTATCGATACAAATAATTAATTAAATTAACAAATATCATTAGTTCAGCAAAACAACAGGTATGTGACCGTATGTCGATATATCTTCGAACATGACAAAATAAATTGTGCAGCTGAAAAATGCTTAATCGTCCGCAACTATATACAAAATTTAACCCCAAAAACCATGGGCAAAGTTTCTCACGCAATACAGTACAAAAAGAAACTATTTACACAGTATATAATTTACAGACAAGCATTACTGTGATTCAGATGCTTTCACATCGGAAAAACGTCGAAAGCCGATATCCCTCACGGGAGCAAACCGCTTGGTGACAAAAAACACAATCGCAACAATACCGCAACCGGCCACGAGCATACTCAGCGCAAGTATCGTCATTTCCGTTGCGGAATAGCCGTGACCGCCGGCGACGCACACTTGGGTGATGATATCGGCGCGTTTATCGAGTTTGTTGATTTTTAGACTTGCGCTTGTTCGCGCAGTAACCGGACTTCCATCCAGGTACTTTGTGCCTGTAGAAAGGTCAAATTCTGTTAACTTCAGGTTCTTCATATACACTGAGAAACTTTCTGATAAATGTATCGCTTATTGTCACGAATTACAAAAAACTAGCATAGACATTTCGAATTTTGATGCCTTTAGACAATTAACATAACTTTTCCACTTGATAAGTGCAAAATTACTGACCTTTGTGTTCGTGGTACTGTTAACGACCATGAGTAATAGTTGTTTTGAATATTACGTGTATTATTGGTTGCTGTATCCTTAAGTTGATCAAAATTATATAATCATAATCAATCCGTTAGATGTCTATCTACCTACAATTACATAACGATAGTTGCATAAACCGCAGCTTTTGCGGAAAATACCGCTCTGGCGATTCCGTAAAACGTAACAACTTACGTGAATACACGGTGCAGTCACCATTGGAATATGTAATGTTGGATGGTTTTTTGTTGTTAGTTGTGACATAAACCGATGAAAACCGACACCGTTGTGTAGAATCCGAACCGCGTGCAATGTTTCCGGTGTTGCCCGAACAAACTTCCATGGACAGGCAGCCATTATCGCCCAAGATGTCGATGCAAGCTTTAGCGCACCGCCAGTCGCCCAGTCGAGCGGATACTTCGATTTCGGCAATTTCGTGGTCACTACGCTTGGTCAATGATAACCCATGCAGGGATTTGAAACTGGATAAATAATTCTCTGTAAAGGAATCCCGTTCACGAAAAGGTGAGCATGCAAAAAAACCAGCATTTTTATTACCAAACAGAAGAAACTGCACGTTAATAAGATTACGGGATGAACGTAAGGTTACTTACGAGTATAATAAGAACAAGTTATATTGCTGCTTTCTTCCGCCGGGTTCTCGATAGGCTGATCAAAAACATGCTGATTATACAATGTACATGTGGATTTTCCAGACTGATCTTTTGGGCAGAACACGAAAGATTCGCAATCATCCGCTGCTGATGAGAAGGAGCACTGCTTTGCGCACGTTTCTTCTTTTTCCACAAAGGTCAAGTCTGTTGAGGAAGTCACTGGTGGCAGTGAGCGGAAAAAAGCTGGTGAAATCTTGATGTATTCATTGGTCCATACACCTATGTCAAACGTGTAAATGGTTATTAGAGGTTTATTTGCTTTGAGACGGCATTGTACATACGGGTCCAAATAGCACAATGGGAGTGATTGGCAAGAATATCACCGCCTTTAACCAATATCTCGTCCCCGTGGTACTCGGTCAACGAGCAGTCTCCATATCCACAAATGGAGATGGACTGACATACAAAGCGGTCTTCTGCCACACACTTATCCATACATTGCTTGTTTGTTAGTTTGTTAAAGGTCACCCGGGCGGTTTTTAGTACCGAGTAAGGTTTGTAGAGAGTGAATGTTTCGGCTTGTTTTTCTAGAAAAAAAGATCTGTTAGGTACATTATTTCGATAACTAAAGATACCAGTGTATATTGGCAGTACGATATTTCAATAACGAAACATTTCAAGGCACTCTCAACGCGTACGGCGTACCATACCGGTATATATTGGGATTTTGTACGGACATATGTATATGCCGTTGTATTGATCGTAACGACTTTATTGTCCAAATTCACCAAAATATTTATAATTAAATAACCTTTTACAGTTTTTACCTCCTTTGGTCGTCGACATGAGTGAAACATTTCTTCGGAGTTGATCGGCAGCCAGCAGTTTCCCACCGGCCATTTTAATGCTGAAGCGCTTTTGAATGATTAACTGGCCCAGCGTGTCCAGTGCTTCCGTCACGTCAGGTTGACCTCCTTTATCCGAATATTTTCCTACGAAAAGAAACGTAAAAATAATAAAGTTTCTCAATCTTGGATACGTGGTTTTATTATACGAATTTTTGTAACCGAAATTAAGAATCCACAGTTAGATCTGATTCTCGTTGTATACCTCGATAAAATTCGCAGTTGTTGAGGATATTTTTCTCACTAACACCAGCCACATTGGTATCCGGCTGCAGGACACAAGTGTACATTTTCCAACTGGAGTTGCCCGGGCACCAAGCGAACTGTTTACAACTTTTGTCGGACATGCAGCGTTCCGCGCACGTCTGAATAAGCATCTGGAATCCGAGTTCGTAAGCGCGACCGCCGTTCGACTCCTGCACTCCGATTCCTTGGAATCGGACAGGGGCTGTTCCGATTAATTTATCATAGAAACTAGTAGGATTCGGGCGCGGTAGAATCACCGTTGTGAAGTAGCTGTTCCAGTCATCCCAACTCCAAAAATTACCTAAAAATGTTAAATAATATTAATATCTTACTATTCACTGATAAAAATGTTTTAAGCAATAACATTTCAAGTTTTACCAATGCTTCGCAAGGGAGATATTCCCATAGCTGTCGTCATATCTTTCCACATCTGTCTCCTAAGTTTAACGATTGCTGGTTCTTGATCCATCGCCACAAGGGTCATACTGGCACTGGTTCTCGTTCCCGGAAAACGTACCATAATCTCTTCCGTCGGTTCGGTTTTGACATTACTGACACATGATAGCACACTAAAGTCATACATTTTGGGGCTGGCAGGAGCGTCAAAATCAAAATAATTAATCGTCACAACGGGATCGGCTGTCTCATTTTGTTCCTTTAGATAAATAGCGCGCTGCAGTAGTACGCCTTGTCGGTCTGCTCCTTTGTAGTACTTCCGGACTGTGCTGGCCAGAGTGCGTAGAGTGTGCCGGGTTGGATGGTAACCATATCCGGCTAGATAGAAATCGTCCATATCGGTTGACCATACGTCGGACTGCATGCCTCGTGTTAGATCCTAAACACAGTTTTGCGTATAACAACTATATAGGAAACGAAACGTTTTAATTAACACAAAGCTTCATAGCAATAAAAAAATAATGTTGTTGCTTTAAAATTTGTACCTTTTTAATGAATTTTAGCATGGAACTGGTCGAAAATAGTTGTGCAGGATCCAACATTCGCAACAGTGCATGGGCTGTAATGTCATAACTGGTTCCGTTGTCGAAATAATTAATGCTGCAAAGATTTGTCGTTGTGTCCATGTCGTACATCGTTTCTACAAGTAGACAGTAACAGCCATGTAAAAACGAATTATTATAAGTTTATGCAGATTGCACATGTTAGCAGCTTTAGTGACGTAAATACGTTGTATATTGAAATGAACCACCATGGCACTTCACCATAACAGAGTGTGTAGTAAACCTATCATTAATTAATTTATAAAATAAACTGAATTTTTGATGCATCGTTGTCATTACAGCATAGGTAGTATCAATATTTACCGGTATTGAAATCCCAGGTAGTCTTCATGGGATTAATGGTGTAATATGGCGGCACTTTATTGTCCAATGTGTATTCATATTTGACTAGATTGAGATCCCGGTCATACGTGATATGGAATTCCTCCACGAGATTCTGGTTGAGTAGGACCACTTCCACTTTGGCCGTGAACTGCTCGGGAACCGGCAGATACTGCCTTCCGTCCACTTGCTGGCCACTGGCGTAATTCATCAATACCATCAAAGTATTGAGAAAGGAAGCCATTTGTAACCAGTCCACTGAAAACACCGGTTTCCAATTTTGTAATACAAATTGACTGTATGTTGACAGCTGATCACAGTCAGTACTGTATTAATCGTAACTCCAACATTTTATTGTTCATGAAACTGTTAGATCGATGCGTCGATATCTGGATATAAAAATATTAGTTATAGACCAACTCAAAAAGCAACAACAAAGCAACAGAAGACGTAAAACTTATAAACTACGGAATATCTATAGGGACGCTAGCCACAAAATTAAGTTACAAAATTCGAGTTTAACTTCACAGCTCATGTTCTTATATTATAATGCGTGCGGAAAGCTGAGTACTACGTATATATGGCAAAAACGGTTCCCGCATAACTTATATGAAAAAAGCACGAGTTTTAATTGGCCAGAATCCAGATTTCACTTGATAAGCTTGAGGTTTTTATTATGATGATTCCGGTGATTACAATAATGTGGTGCTGGTCACGCAACACTGTCAGCCATAACGTTCGACCATATGGTAGCCGATCATGTGCGCGACTTGATTTATCAAATACTATATTTGTTTGTTCGATGGCTATCAGTTGTAATTTTGTGAATGCAGAATGACCACAACGATTCGCCTGTTGCATGACTTTTATTCTCGTTGTTTGAATTGTAAGCTGTACAGCAGCACCGCACTGTCGAGCTAATCTTTAGTTAGAAAAAAGGTCTAAAAAAAGTTTGTAACCAAACTACAAGTGCTTTTGAATGTGTTTATGCACAATTCCAATAAAGTTTAAGGAAACAACCCCAATAAAGGCAAATGCATCTACGTATGCGTTTGCTTATTTCGACTATAACGAAGCCATAATATTATAAGGTCAGGTACAAGAAAGATGAATACAACAACCAAACTGATAGCAAGACTCCTTTGCCGTATTGTATTTTACAAAACCGATAACTATAGTAATTCGGTTGTGGAGTTTAAATCAGCGTGATGAGCACAACCTGTCACAAAATCTACCTCTTCCAGTGTGCACTGCAGCTGCAAACGGCAACTGTCAGATATTACTTTTATACTGGTCTGACCTTATGCTACGTTAACCTATGGCACTAACCTTTAACACTTACATAACTGGTTAATTCTATTTACAGTGCACGCAAAGTGGGGATAACTAATAAAAAACGTACTGTATATTATAAAGAATTCCGCGGGGGTTTATTTTATTACAGCAGATTCTACCAGAACAAACAGATCCAGAACAATGCAACATGCGCTACTTTTATAAGCAAGACGTCGACAAATGCAACACTTTGGTAGATGATTACCAGGTACCGTCCATGGAAACGCTACGAGACGCACTTACACTTTTTAGAGATATGGATTTTACAGTATCAGTGTTACCACAAGTAAATTTGTAGCTACAACAAAAAGGATGGCCGGTAGCTACAAATATGGAGAGCGTAGTGCAGTGGCCCGAAAGCAGATAGTTAACCGAAACCGAAAGCGTAACCGAAAGCGTGGCCGGAATTCCGAAAATTTACAGTAACCAAAATATACATTACGTTAAAATAAGGGAATATCTAAATTTTTCGGACACAAAACTGGGCACAATGTATATAATTATCTTCTCGTACGTAGCTTTACTTGAAATTTTACATTTGTAAATCGAGCCTCAAATTCTGCATAAGGGTCTAAAATGTTAGTTTTGAAGCAGCTTTTGTAGTCTTTGCCGGCTAGATATTCAGATATCTAAGGACTGGCAGATCATTTAATGCTATCGTA
The DNA here is from genome assembly GCA_034698045.1 of Paramacrobiotus richtersi. Taxonomy (NCBI): domain Eukaryota; kingdom Metazoa; phylum Tardigrada; class Eutardigrada; order Parachela; family Macrobiotidae; genus Paramacrobiotus; species Paramacrobiotus richtersi. Next base: position 12,494 of record JAQGAU010001239.1, on the reverse strand, counting down.
AGACAGTATTTCCCGTACGTAATTTTTGTGTTGCATGAAGCTGTACTAATCGGAAAGTAACCAGAAAGTAATCGCTCGGTTTACCATAGTATCTATCAGTGCCATCGGTAGAGCTTGATGGCCATCCCCACGTGAGTTAGTTTCGATCGCCGTTAATATAATCGACAGCAATAGTAAACTTTGAAATACGTAAAACCATTCGAAAATATTCAAACAATTTTTTTTAATAATTATCAAACAAATTGTTAATAACAATTAAACATATTTAATTAAAATAATCAAATGTGTTACAGTATAATATTACTAGTTTACTGTGAGGATGTATGCATGTTCAGAGCAGTCTAAACCAGATCAAAGTCCGTAATAATAGGAAACCTCACCACGTTCATGACAATATCAAAAGTTTTCCTGAGCTGAGGATGCAGGTTTTATTATAATTAAGAATGCTGATTAAAATTTGATCCAGGAGGGTGGTTTTCAAAATCACCAGCTGGATTTATGGACAACAAAACCACAGTATTACGGAAAGCATGCAGCTTTTCTCCACGGTGCTATTTAATTCGCCAATATGGCAAAATGATTTGCAGTGCAAAAGAACCATTGACCGTGGTTGTTATCGGTAGCGACCTGCACACGCAGGTATAAAACTTCCGGTCAGTTCACGCATACATTTCAATACCGTTGAGCGGAGAAATGCATAATCAATATACGTGGATATCGATGAGCTGGAATCACTACCGATAACTCTTTAGGGATATGATTAGAGCCGATAACGAATCTTGAATATTTCGATAGTCATGGCAGTTTATGCGTAACGTTGACCTTCACACTATCAGCAAGTTTCCAATAATTAGGATTACAAACAAGAGTATCAGTTCGAGCCTGCGATACAGATGCCCGCAGAGTTTTCGCATGTGCAAGCTTCCATATATTACGTAGCCATTAACTGGCCGCATTGCTTGTTATAGCTGTGTTGTTTGATTTTTGATTTGCTTGCACAGTTATTACACATTCCAGGCACAATGCGGTTGTTGGCGGTTCTGTTTCTCGTGATTGGAGTGTCCCTTGTGACCGCGTCAGGTAATTATTTTTATAAAATTATATCGATATGATCCTCAGAATTGCCGTTGTACAGAGCAGTTGCAAGCAATACGTAACAGCGGAAGTATAGTATACGTCGTGTCACCCTTAACTTTTAAATTAAAAACATTTCTTATGCGAATCGGGTTTCACATGTTTATGAATATAAAACGATTACATAATTATGTGATATGCCAATCAATAAATATAGCATATGTGAGAATAAATTCAGTACTTACTGATAAGTCGTTTTGTACAACGGAGCCAGGAGAAGCGTAGGTGAATCATGATTGTAATACGACTTGGAAGCAAGAATAATATCAGATGCGAAAGCAACAGCTTTACCAGTTTTTGTTATTGACTCGGATTTTTAATCAACAAAATAATTATCAAAACGCTTCAGCATGTATGTCGGCAGTTCGCGTCCCGCATTGATATGCATTTGCTCACGTGTACAATATCACAAAAAGATGGGTAACCGCACGTACGAAAAGAAATAAAATGTGTAGATTTTTCTAACTTTGGGTTTATTTCTGCCGACTACTGTAATGGTGTGCATAACATTTTTACTACGAGTTTTCGACAACCTTGTAGTGCAGTGCAAACCTGGGATGTGTCCCGTATCATCCATCCATCGAGTCCATCTAACGCGAATGTTAACCCAGTTTTCTAGGTCGGCAACGAGCTATTGGTGTTTGGTATTAATTGATCACATCCAAAATCTGGGGTCATGTACTGTAGTGGTTGTTTTGTCCCATTTCTCTTGTTAACTAGCCGAGCTACTGTCGACGTTTGCAATTAGACCGAAACAGTAAACAAACAAAAAGTGGAGGCACACGCGAAACGATGTAAATATTGAACGACCTATTATGTGCTTCTACATCATCGATATATCGACGCACCGATTTTTCATGTGCTTTCAAGAAGTTTTGCTTATTTTACGAACAAAGCATGATTTGGTAATTGGTATACAGCACAAGTATATTCTTTTCTAAGTTCCAAAACCATGTGTTGTATACTTGTGTAACCGAGTACACTGACAGGTTTAATTTCTCTTATTTCAGACGCGGAGGACACAATTCCTAAGGAATGTATGTGCACCAAAATTTATTTGCCTGTCTGCGGAAGTGACCACAGAACGTACAGCAACCCATGCCTTGTGGACTGTGAACGAGTGGTAACAAAAAATTCAAGTACGTCAGAATATGCATGTATACAGTGCACCATTTACGTTTACGATTTATGGATTGGCTTATTTTTTTCCAGATCTAAGAATTGTGCATCAAGGCCAGTGTTAGTGGGAAACTACAAGACTTCTTCCTACCAACCTTTATGCAAACAAGGACACCAATGGCCTGGTTTTTATTAGAGACTTAATGGTAATCCTTTTGTTTTCGGCAGCTGATTGAAGATGATCCAGATGACCGAAATTTCAATCTGGCAGATCTAGATGGAAACTTAATTTACCGAAGTGTACTTTGCAGAATTCGCAAATAAATGTGCATTTACTATCAGAGCATGATAAAGGTTTAGAACGAGTACCGCGGTTGAGCGATATCGATGACCTTGTTCCACAATGAAAATTCTGCGAAGGTCAGTCACGGGCGATAACGCGAGGTAGAATTCATTCTTACACAAAATAGCGGCTCACCGTATTATAGTGGACTGTCACATGTATGTACAACGCACTGAAACATATAGCTTATCTCAACGATATCGAAAAGCTCGCTGCGTTATCTTCTCTTAAAAAAATTTAAATGTTTTCCGCAGTGCGAGTTCCTACTTTTTTATAGCTATAGTCTCATCGTTTGCTTCGTGTTAAGTACGCTGAGAACGTATATATATGTATCACCATAATTAAATTTTATACTTTTAACAAGTTATTGGAAATGCTCAGACGTATATGAACTGCATGTCCGGTTGACCGGTGTCCGCCCCTGTCCGGTACGTGCCGAACTGCCGATATTTCTAGCAAGTGCGGAAGCCCATTTTTACTTTTTTACAATGTCATGTGGTTGTCACACCCAAAGATGCGCATAAAAGAATATACAATACAGTAATAAACAAAAGGCCAGTTTTTTTTGCCCGATACATAATCGGTGCTGCGCATATGTGCAAGTGTGCATTACTTGTGGCCCATCCCGCAGACCATTTCTGCCCATCCCTTACGGCTTACAGGCCTCACTTCGTTTACAGCTGTTGCAGTGCATACTGCTCTGTTTACAACTTTTCAAGAACAACGTTTTTGACTGTATTCCTGCAGATTCACATTCAGTTGTTCGGGTGCTGTGATTACTGAACTGTTTTCTGCGCTTGGATTTGGAAAGTTTGGTCCCTTAAAAGCAGCATTTTGATCCTCAGAGTGTGAAATGGCTGACAACAAGGTTTCTGGCCAAGCCGACCCAGACATGCTGGAGGAGGATCCCAACTACAAAGCTCCCGCACAGAAAGCTCTCCAGGACATTCTTAATACGGACAAGGAAGACGAGAGCTTGCAGAAATACAAGGCGGCTTTGTTGGGCAGTGCGGCTGCTCAGGGCAGCATCATTGTCAAGCCAGAGGATCCGCGCAAGGTTCTCGTGCAGTCACTGCAGCTCGTCGTGGAAGGACGGCCTGATGTGACGGTGGATCTTACGGGTAATTTTTCACCACTTTTCTTAACGTTGGAAAAAGCCTAAGAAATTCTGAAGTATTTCAAAAGGAACTTCGTGCGACAAGCCTTCGAATTCTTGAGAGTTGCAGTTTAAAACAGCTGCCTGCAAGTTTATCTTGTTGATTGATTGTATGTGAAGTTTCCACTTTGTATGCAAAGTTCTTCAGATTCCCACTCAAAACTAAATGGATTATGACACAATATTTCGTTATGTTTCTCGAGTTGACATGTTTCGATGATCTTCTTAGTTGTGTATTGTTGTAAACGGTAAACTTTACTTAGAGTTGTATAAATTGCTGCATTCGTCATGCTTGTGTTTATACAGACATCAACAACGTTAAAGGAACCAAGTTTGTCATGAAGGAAGGCTGCCATTATCGATTGCGCATTAATTTCTTTGTTCAACGGGAAATTGTGGCCGGCTTGAAGTATGTTCAAAAGGTCCAGCGGATGAATGTGCCTTGTAAGTCAGTTATTCAACCGTAAATAACAATCTTCTGCTTCGGAAGACATCCTTGTGTAGCGTTTAAGAAATACTAATCTATGTAGAAAAAACTGGAATTGACACTCTTTCGCAATGTTCTGCACTTGCACAAGATTCAGTCTCAGAAGATGGGAACTGTTTTTCGGATCGGAATTGAAAATTCAGTTCAGTTTGTCATTATTAAATTTTAATTCATATTTTTAATATATCAGTACTTCAAAATTCTTTGATGTGACATTTTCGTTAATGTGTTTGTGTTGACAAATTTTTCGTAGTAAGAGCGATAATCCTTCTGATTGTACGCAGACTTGGTATTTGTAAGCAGAACTTTCTGTTGTCCATGATATAACTGTATGACTAAATGAACAACATACGCATAATGCTCGACGCGTCATTATCGTGTCAGTATAGGAGAGATATGACTGTATTTCAGTGGAGAAAACCACTCATATGGTGGGCAGCTATCCTCCTGCGGTGACGATGCACAGCTTCCAGACGCCGCTGGAAGAGGCGCCCAGCGGTATGATGGCTCGCGGCAGCTACAGCGTCAAGTCCCTCTTCACGGATGACGATAAAAATGAGCATTTGAAGTGGGAGTGGACGCTGGAGATCAAAAAGGATTGGTGAGAGATATATTCAAATGGTTGCCTACCTTGTTCGCCTATCAGGATTGCATGTAAGGTGTATTGAAAAGTAACGCCTTTTATACCGGAAATTAGCGGTGAATGCCCAGTTCGCGTCCGTTTTTTACACTTGCTGGTTGTGTTGTGGTTGTATTCCGCATTCTTGACGTTGCCTGCGTTGTTTTGTGATTTGTTTGCATGTTTTTTACAGAGTTTTTTGTAACTTGACATTTTTTTGCGTCCGAGTTATTCGAATGACTAGAGTTTGTATTTCGGCCTTTCACGTTTGTTAACTGTTTTACAATAAAATTCGCGCTCCGGTAATCCGGCGACTTTGGACAGTTCACTACATGTTTACATTTAGATTAGGTCAAGTTTCGAAATTTCGGTCATTTATTTTGATTTTTGGAACAGCGTCTGGAATATGGGATAAATTAATCTCGTTATTATTCACACAAGCGCGCTCGCGTTCAGTAGATTATACGAGAGACTGCAGATTCTGCAGTGCTTTTCGCGAAAATTGGCGTTCATATAGCTTTTTCAAGTATATAACAAAAGCAGTGTTATCATATTGTGGCACTTCTTTCAGTTAGAAGTTAAACATGTCGGTATGTTTCGCACTGTAAAACTGCCACAGATGACTGGAATAATTATTTGAAATAGATGCACTGAAAATGCCGTGACAGATATTACTTCGTAAAGTTGCACGTTTTCAGCTTAATTCGTAAGTGCGAATGTTGGATTTTCATCCGGCAACGCCGCCGCTATGTGAATCCAGGCAGTGCTTCCAAATTCCATATGATCTGCATACTCTCATATCACTGATCGATGGGAATCATTCGTTATAGACATCTACTCACCTGTATTACCTGCCAGGTTTTCCATACTGTTGTGGATTATCGATCAGAAAGTCTGCATTTTAGTGAGTCGTTATACGGCGTATTAAGTACTTGCGGCCGTATGGCTACCAAAACATCAAAAGTCTGATATTTAAGTTAACATAGTGCTCATTAAATTATTCTGAGCACTTTTTGTAGAGCATAGTTGTCTCGAGAAACTTTTCAAAATCTGTCCGAGAATTGGCGGTTGTTACATTTAGTTCTTATGTTGTGATAGCAACCCTGATGTCATAAAAAACTTTTTTTCTTCGGCGAATTGTTAATGGATACCACATGTACATATTGCTGGCTTCGGCCACGGTCGGTCTTAATTTTACTCATTCATCTCATAACGATTCGCTGTCAGCTAAACATTGAAAATAATAATTTAAGCATTAATGGAACATCGGTCTGGTGGGAAAATCTGGATGGGAATTTTTCAGTGGGCTCCGGAATGAATGATGACCAAATTTTAGGTAATGTGCTGGATTACAGTATCTAAAGATTTGGACACGTAATACATAATGCCTTACGTGCGAGTTTCTCTTCTTGGAGTTATCTAAAACAATGCATTTTTTATGTTATTTGTACGGTACAAATTATTGTGTTCTTTTACGGAGACTTATTTCTGCAGGTTCGGTTAGTGAAATTGCTGAATTCAATGGTAGCGAAGGATCCGTATCTTCTACCACAGAGACTCTTAATGGTACTTCAACGACTTCACAAGCTGGAAATCTGAACGGTACCAGAGACACCTCAGCAAACGGTACATCGTTGTCCACCGCAGTAACATCCACGACTACCGTGCCTTCGACCACTACCTCTCCCAGTATCCCGATTAGACAAATTTATCAAGGTTCGCAATATATATTGAAAGGTTGTGGACGAAATTATTGTGCTTAATTAAAATCGATTGATTGATTAACTTACCGGTTTGATATTTTTCTTTTTCGATATTCGAATACGGTTTCAAGTATATAATTATTATGGTACTGTCAAGATGCATATACTATAATACATTCATCTTGGTACTGTTTGTACAGGCTTCGCTAACTGCACATGCGATTTATGGTCAAAAGAATGCGATACAGACTGTTGTTGTGATCCGGACTGCACGAATGCCGATAGGAATTATTTTACATCTTGCTCCGATGACGTTCGCAATGGACTGTCTCCGTAAGCAGTTATCATAATCAGTAACTGAGAAAACACAGTTTTAAACCACTTTCCCTCAATTGTGTGCAGATACCAAAGTGAATCCTGTTTTGCCGATAACTGGCTAATCCACAATACTTCTTCCGCTCAAACTTACTACCGAAGTCCGAATTTCGTCTGCCTCGTATACGATAATAGTAAGCAAAATAAAAATCCGATTAATGATTAATCATCGATATAAGTCATATTTTGACAACCACGATTTGCATTTCTTTCGTGAGTAATGTTGTTGTTGGTTATTCATGAATGGTTTTTTATTTACAGATCCACAGCGGCTTTTTTATGCAACAGCATCAAATCCAGTCAACCTGACCACGTTTGACCAGGCTAAGCGTAGTACTGTCAGTAATGTCATACAAACGAAGCCGCCCTCGGAATTACAGGAGATATCGGATTTGGGCAGCAGAGTGCCCTTGCGATACAAAGTAAGTTTTAGATACATTAGGTATCTGCAGCCTTGAATTTTTTCGACCACTACCTTTAATTCTTAGGCAGGAGATCCAATGTTTATCCTTAATGGAGATGATCTGAGCTTGGATAAACTACGTGTACCGGTTTCTACCGGATTTTCTGCATCTTGTTCTTCCTTATCCAGCATTAGTAAGATCAGTGTTCAGAAAGCTGTCATTTGTAATTTAAGCTGAAGCATTGCGAAGTGTTGTCACCAAAAAATTGTTATGAACGTTTTGCAATTAGAAATATCTACAGACTATTTCAGTTTTTGGTTTGTTCCAGTTTTGATACTCTGTAGAGCTAGAGAATATCTTCGAAATGTTGGTAGTTTCAGACATGTATCAGATTGCCTATGATGTTTTGTCTGACTCGATGCTGTTCCTCCTATTTACTTTCGAGTGTTTGCAGAATTTATGAAAAGTCTGGATACAGTTTGTTCCCGGACTTTTTCCAATCTCTCTTCCGAATGCTCCAACAGCCCCTTTCTAAACATCAGTACATACATAAACGCCGTGGTCATCGCCAATCCCCCAGAAGCATTTGCCTTCGTTAACAAGACCACCGGATTTTTTACCCCATTCTCCCACCTGTCACCTGAACTTTTACTATCGTTATACGTTCCGGTTCAGCTGATGGCCATCCAGCGACGAGATTCGGATGGACTACATCAGGCCTTCGCGTTTGACCCCAATCGACTGGATCCCTTCGACCCGACATATTCCGCAGATGTCTGTTCCAACGCGGTGACCAATGTGGAATATCTGGTACGACATAATGGGTCATCTATCACCGCGGTGGAAGTGACCATCACTTTGACCTCAGTGAATGCCACGGTGAACTGGCTGGAACAGCGTTTCCGGGTGCGGTTTGTGTCGGCTAATATTGAACCAGGAAACATACCGATTAGACGCAGTGGAAATCCAGGCAAGTGTGAAGAGCAAAACTTGGGGAGATCAGTGAACATAAAGGGAATCGTTCAGCAAAATCCAATAAAAATAATATAACAAAACGGTTGTCTGTTCGTTTGTAGTGCTGTTAAATCGCCAAATAAATAATTTGGCAATATATGCTGATAATATGGTACACTATAAAAAAAGCTCACAATACCGCAGAATTGTCTTAACTACTGTATACACCTGCCTTTTACATTTTTATCCATGTTCGGAGCAGTGTTTTCTTTCGGGCTTTTAAATGCAGACGCTTACATACTTATGCCTGTACTGAAAATAAGCCTCTGATTATGCGCTCATGATAACATAACGTTTGATGTTAAAAATATATACTTTATTCTCATGGGAATGTTTTATTGATCAGAATTCTTTTTACTGAACAGGATATTTGGATGGATCTCCGGTCTTGGTTGCATTTATGGATTCTGCAAATAATTTTATCCTTTCAACTGTACAACTTCCACGTTTGGACCCGTCTAGTGTCTGCCGAAGTGGCGCCGATGCTTACGATGTCCTGTTTGGTGAGAACATCCAAATGTCGTGCCTGCTGTTTGTCAACATTTCGGATCCCGCCCAAGCATGCGAAACATTACAGACTGAAATTCTGAACATTATGCGAGTAAGTAACGACTGGCCGACGGTGGTGTCTGGGTACGGGAATGGAACGGAGGACGACGTTAACAAAATCAACTGGACACCGGTGCAGATGGCCAGTGAGGCTGATTTGGCCAGTAAAGACACTATGGTAAGAAATGAATAATTTTCTATATGCTTCGTAATAATAGTTCTGCAATAAATGCCAGATTATTGTTTTTGTTTCTCAACTTAGTTTTTGACACCAAATCTATGCACGAACATTATGACCGGACTCAGCATCGAAATTTTATACTCCAAAGTGGGATTTCTGGAAAATCCTCAGTCGAAAATTAGCGGACTTCTTTATCGGTTGCAGAACCTTGATGATATCAGACTGCAGGTTGGCGCTACGTGGTGCATTACTTGACTTTTGTTTTACTGAATTTTCTTTATTTTTCAGATGCCTTATCATTCTTCTCTTGAAAACAAGCTTTTGCCATTGGAAATCCAGTTTTCTGTGACCTTTACTGATCTTACAAAAGAACCGATAGATTTACAGAAAGTGCGACAACCATCGTACAGATTATTTCCCTATGACTTTTTATCACCATTCTAACGAAAAAACAACCGTGATACGCATTGATCGTGTTTGAATGCACAGAACAGTAAAGTTACATGCACACTTGGACGATTAATGCCTGCGTCGCAAATCGTGGGAGCTGCTCGATTCCAGCGTTCGCAACGTTGAGTCGCTTGGCATGGTCGAAAGCTGCAAATAAAATAATCATAAATAGTGGATACGATCATCATGCGTCTGAATTAACGAATAACAAGCAAATAGTTGTCAGACTCTTCTTCCTTTTTTTATATAGTATATTTTTGTAATTTTCTTGTAAAACTTGCTGAACGAACGTACGCTTGTTGTGCTTCGTGATGTAGCGGTTGTAATGGTAGTGGCCGACTCGAATTTCCGGGATGTGCTTTTCTTAACGGCCAGATGCCCGGATTTCTTGATCTGTAGTTTGCTTAGCGTAAAGTCACCTCCGGGAATCACTGCTTGTATATCAGCCCAGAATATGGCCACCAGGGACACAAAGTATATGCACAGAACGTGGAGATCGGCGGATTCGAACAACTGTGGCAGAGTGCCCACTTCGGTGATCAGTACGGTTGGGATCGCGGCCGCAATCAGAGAAATGAACGTATGTTGTGACATTGCTGCCGGATCCTTAGTAGCCATCAGGACCAGTCCGCAGCTAGAAATTATAACAATTATCAGTGCATTATTACACGACAAAATGTCTGACTTTTTCATAGGTTTACATTTTTTTTCAAATATAAACTTCCTTTAAATAATGGTTTTAATTGCTAGATCAGAATTCTGCAGATATAATGTCAAAGAAATAACTTACAAAACCGGAAATTGCATTTATTTTCACTTTTGAGAACCAAACTTCAACGAATCTTTTATATGTGATCCCAGTAATTTCTTTATAAATTGACTTTCCACAGACAGTTACTTACATAATTGCTGTCGGTACCAACCAAAAAATTGGAGGTTCCGGTACACCTGGTGCTGTCAGTTCCTGCATGACAAAATCGCTACACAGTCCAGCCAGGGAAATCGCTTGTAAAGGGAGCAAAACTTTCAGCAGTCCCATTGCAATAGCCGACGATTTCACACTGGGCCGGTCGAACAGTGCCGTCCATAAATGGTGCTGTACTGGTAGGCCCAACACTAAGGTCAGCAAGGTGTATAGCCCAGCCTGCGGAAGCTGTTCGGATAAGATGGTACTGTCCCTTTGCGCCGCATCAAGGTCCGCCATTGTAAGTAGATGGTGTCCGTTTTCCGATAAGGTTAAGATTTGGGGAGTACGTGCATGGGATGTTTTGCCTTATTACAACTGCATCGTTTTCGATGTCTTTTTGGGTGACACCATAAAATAACTGTGTGAATAAGACAATCAGCAGTGCTCGATTATTGCTCGACTTTACCAAAACATGTTTTATTTCTATGCCTTGTGTACTACAGCTGCAACATTCGAACTTGACAATAAGATTATAAGGACGGTGTTACCAAGTTACTGCGAACATAAGGGAAAATATAGCAACTTTTTTTAAATTAACAAAATAAATATTTCGCATGCAGCAAATGGACTGCAAGACTAAGATTCGCCACAGGCCAGACTGGATTAGATTACAGGTAAGTACCGGTCTTTGCTTTTTGATCATGACCATCGGCCGTTCCGGTCAATCGTAATCTTCGTACTTACTTTTAGTGGATTAAATTTCGTACGATTCTCTCTAATTTTAAATCAGCTGTAGTAAATACTCCGTTTCAGATTCAGAAGAACTGTAGGGCAGAAGTATTCCGAACTTGCAAAACGGGCAACATCAAATCTTATTCTCTGTCATTGTGTGCGTTTAATTTTTGAACGGGTCTGCCGTCATTGGGCAATGGGCATATTATATAATGAAGCTAATCGTGATCGTGGCGCATCGTACTGCCTCCGCTGCACCAAGGCCAGAAAGTGCCTAAGGAAATACTTTTTGTTACTGAATTTTCTGAGCGGTGATTCCGACAATAATGAGTCCCAATTTCGGAGTGAAAATTCCCCCTTCTTCTGCCAGTCTTCTGGCATTCTGGTACCGGGCGCTGCACGTAGGTAGCCGCCTGCCCCTCCACTTGCCGCCTCGCCTATATGGAGCAAAATGGACGAAAGCAGCAGCTAAACTACACATAATAGGCCGAGTGCGTTTTCACGAAAAATATTTCGCAAACAGGGTACCCCCGCCACGGCTCATAGACTATACCATAGGCCATGCCGGGTGCACCCTGTTTGCGAAATATATTTCGTGAAAACGCACTCTGCCTAATCATGGTGTCAATCATAATGAAAAGTTATTCAATGTAAATCATGCATGTGCCAGTTATTTGTATTTATCTTCCTCACATGTCAGCTCCTCATTACAAGGTCGACTCTCCTACTGAATCACTGATCAATATATATTATAGCCAGTCAGAAATTACGCTCGTTGAAACTATTTTTGTAAAATAAATAATTCCGGTTAAAAGAATATCCAGCTATAAAAAAGTTCAAGTGAACAGGAAATGAAGGAATCACATCTAAAAGGGATTGGGGGCGGCACAGATCAATGTTTATAGAGTACTTGATTGGCTGGTTCAGCAAATGGGCGGAATCGGTTTCGCATGTTTACTCGCAGTGGTTCTCACACTGGGTTAAATTTAGTCGGCTGCGTAGAGTTTTGTGCTGCTGCTGTGTCACAAATCATAGTATGGCTACAGGGAGCTTGTCGTTTGGATCGTTAAATGCGGACGCAAAAACACCCCACACCCCACACGGGCTCACAGACACTTGCGTTCCAAATGCATAAGCCAACAACACTTCATTCAAACGGGGGATAGGAATGCACTGACTTCGCCATCTTACGAAATACACTGATCCGCCGTATTCGATTTCCGTTTCGTTTTGTGACTTTTTTGAATTCTTCTCCGAATAAAACCATTCCACCATGGCCAGTGGTGATCCAACAGCGACTGGCCAGCGGGAGATCCTTATT
>JAQGAU010001238.1:0-20365 GCA_034698045.1 Paramacrobiotus richtersi | reverse complement strand
TATCAAAATATCAAAATATCAAAATATCAAAATATCAAAGTATCAAAATATCAGATTATCAGATTATCAAAATATCAGATTATCAACAAGTTACAACCGTTGTTATCCAAGAAATGGGAAACCATTATTCAGCTTAGTGTGTCATCTTTTGAAGCTGTTTGTATTTCACAAGGGAGGCTGTCCACTGGAGATGATAGTGCTGCATGAGGGCACTGAGGGGGAGCTTCATGAGAACGCGGGGATTACTGCTTGTTACGAATATGGTGTCGGGATGCGTGATGAATTGTCTCTTGTCTCTCGTAGGCAATGGTCTGCCAAACATCTGCAGTACGTAGAACCGGAACAGTGGAACGCAGTTGCGGTTTGCGCAATATCGTCAGCGATCGATACATACCGCATCGAATGATGACGTAGTGTGGCTGTTGTGTCAATTTGTAAGAGTCCGCTGTAGCCTGAATCGCGAGCCCTTTTTATTTTCATGTGACTTTTTCAATTGGCTTCTTGCGTTCTGCTGATCTTGTTGCATAGCTGTATATGTTTCTGATTGTTTCGTTGAAACGTGTGAGCAGGGTCTTCAGGTCGATTTTGCGGAGCGACAATGTTTCGTTTCCACATTGTTACTGTCTGAGTAATAAGTGATGGACCTTGTGACACGTAGTGCGGATAGAGACTTACAGTTCTGCAAATTTCTTCTGGAGTGCTTTTACTTTTTATTGTGCGAGCACTTGCATTAAAGGTCTCCTATCTTATCATGCCTCTGTAACCCGCATTAACGAATGGCTTCATGCAACGCAACTTCTACAGTTTTTACGCCAGCCGAAACTCTTTTACCTTCGTTACGGACTGATCATGATGCGAAGCTGGTACTTCCAGTAGTCATGTGATTGGCTATGCATGGGGCGGGAAGGCCCTCGAATCGTAGCCATGCTAGAAACGTCGGCCACCTAAATAGTATCCATGTCGCAAAACTGTATGGACAGTTTGCATGTGCATGTAAATCTCTCTATCACACTCATTTATGCGGTACTGTGAATGAATACTGGTACAGGCATTACTTTCTTTGGATTTACAGTACAAACACGATGAGACGACCTTCAATCCATGTGAATAAATTATAGCCCTATAAACACACACTTTTGGCACATCCGCAGTGGTGTGCACCGCGCGGTTGGCACTAACTTAGTGAAGCACGTTCTGGACGGGACTTGAATCTTATTCACTTGAATCACAGATCGCTGTTTCCACAGCAAACTGCATATCCCGTAAAGTTGTGCACGGGGTGCATTCGAACTCACGACGTTTTATGTCAAGAAACGGTTACCATGCGACAGTCTAAACCACGGGCAATTTGATTCCAACATCTTTCGGCCAAGCAGGCAGTTCCGCAGTTGTGTGAGTAATAATTTTCAAGAAATGACATAGCTCGCATGCCAGGTTTCAGGGCCAGTGATCACGCTCTGCCGCCACTTGTCTGTGAGTTTTGTTTCCATACCTGTAGGCGAAACACAACTGGAGCGACCCACAATGTTTTTAACGAACCACTGTCGTCACTGCATCGTCACGTGTCTGGCGAACTGGAAGTCCGAAGACTGCCATTATTGGCGCAGCACGGACATCTGCCATCGGCATCACGGATATCGCAAACAACATGGTATGGACGCGTTAAACATATTTTAACTAAATCCTAAATGAAAAGATAGTGTTCTGGAAATGCCGGAAAAAGGACGCACAGCGTCCTCAGCTAGCACGTTGACGTTGAACGTACGTTGAACGCCGGGCATAACAGTCGCTCTGCACATGTATTTGTCTCACAAAAGCCTTTCAGGCCATTAGCGTCGCGGTTGTACCCGTACCCGTACAATGTGCGACTTGAAGCAACGTATGTATGTATATACCAGTGAAGAGTGATGAATATCGGATCTACGACGAAGGACACTTGTTTTAGTGGTTTCGTTTAGGACGCTTCGCAATATTTAGTACGGTGCGGGTCAGAACGTGTATGGCTGTATGCGTTGCGTTGAACCAAATCTGAATGGTATCAAGTGCCAACAATTGAGTCGCTGAACAATGAAAAGAGTTGCTTAGAAGGCACAGACAATGGACGAGAAATGAAATTGTCGGACTAACGAAGACTGTAGAAAGCGGATCATTAGGTGTTTAGGTGCTGTTCATCGAGCAGGAAGTCATTATAAGGCCAGTTTTTCGGCTTATCCTTGGCTTGGCTGGAATCGTCTATAATTCTCTTTTTGGCAGAGGTGTTCGCCGGTTCGGGTGCGTTTGATGATGTAGTAGGCAAATCGATCAGTCCAATTTCACACGCCCAATCGAGGATATCTTTTGCCGGACATAAGTTACTTAACCGCTACCAAAGCAGAATTTAATTTTAGTCGAGCAGTGATGCTGATCTTCGAAGGTCGTGAAATGCGGCTGAAACCAAAAGGCAGTGCATCCTCAAGGCTGCAAAGTTCCGCTATACCGCAAGAAAGTAAAAAGCCTTAAATTAGTTCAGCAAGACGGCGTTTGTTGACTTGACGGCGAGTTGACTGAAGAGGGAAACGGTTCCGATTCTCCTAAGAAAGTAGTTACCGTTCCATTCGAAGCTGTGGATATAAGATCTCCAACCATTAAGAGTAAATGGTTGGAGAAGGTGTGGGTTCTTTCCGTGCACGCGCCCGCGCTGGAGCTTTTGTTTGATGGGACTTCGCAAGGAAATCCTTTGTGGTGTACTGTGGCGGCATAATACTTTATTAATTTGACCGCTGGCTGTCGAGCCAATAACCAACTAAAGTAACAGCAAAACGAATAGTACGGTAACCACTAGACAGTTGCTAACACTTGTTAGTACAACAAGTGCGATCACTTCGTGACCACCGTCTCGAGAAATTTCACAATACACTACACTCTTGTTTGTTTGCTTGAAGAGAGTTCCTACTTCACGTTCAGTTTTTGCCTGCTGAACAGGTGCTTCGTCTAAATATACTTTTATAGGGTATAGTTAGTTATATTTTATCACATTACATTATATTACATTTACATTGTATCATAATTCGTTGTTAGTGCATATCTTTGAAAGGCGAAGCATGTAGCACGATTTTACTGTTTTTGACACTCAATCCTAAGGTGGAGCTGGAAGGAAATGTTATCGTGTCGTATCTGTCTGTACAGTTATCCTGTAATAGTGGGTGCCATTTAAACAGCATAATGAAGATTAGTTTAATTAAAACCGTTGTTACCACACTCATTCCATAATCCTGTAATATTTGTCTGCTGACCATGTGTGGTGGAAATTTGTAAAATATTTCGAGCGGATTTGAATCATTGACGCGTTTATTCCTTATATGACAAACTTCGTTCCATGGGACGTTTCTTTGTTTCCGCTGCAACGATCGTCTTAAACAGCTTGTAATTATAAAATCGGCAATCGCTTGTATCGGCTGCGGAAGATAACTCTGACAAACCGCTCTCTTGTGCCAGGTTTTAGTGAATAAGTTGCTTGGTTTGCGAAAGGTTTCACCGCTGACGGTCTTTTTCTTTGCTATAGTCAGCTATCATTTTTAGCCTGGGAGTTGTATGCATAGTAAAGACTGCATGATAAGCCAGCATTAAAAGAGTTTCGAGCTTTTTGGGGTCAACGGTGTTATACTTTCATGGTATGCGATCCCATCCACCAGGTGTACCGCTTTTCACCTGCGTTGCAAACACCGACACTGACCAGACTGCTGGCAACGAAAGGTGAACATTTCATTAGTGTTCCAAATGCCTGTTACATTTGCAAGTCGTTTTGGCTTGGGTATTCTTGCCAATAGTTATCGCTATATGGGTTTATATGAATTCGAAAGTCGACATGATTAATTTTCCAGCCGTTCACATGTTTCTTTTACATGAAAGTCCCGGGTGCCAAAGTCAGGTTTTCCACATGAGGTATGACGTTAACATGATTTGCACGGCTGAAGCAAGTATTTGGGGACAGTGCAGACATGGTCTCAGAAAACCTGTCTGGGACTCCGTAGAAACTAAAATGCTTTAATGCGACCGCCTCGTATCCAGCACAGTGACAACTGATGGTTCTTACACTCAGAGCAATTATTCATTCGAATCACTGTTTGCCAGTACAATATTATGCACTGACAGTACTGTATAAATACCACTGTGATGTATGTGCCAGCTTGGCAACTGCTCTACGAACATTGATATGTTCTCTGGCCTTAGAGGTCATCTTTACGGTCAGTCGGTTGTTAGCAAGATAGCGAGCGGTCGTATTAAAATACAAGTACTTCTCGATATATTACATTGGCGTGAAGGTGTGAACATAACAAGGCAACTATGGCTACTACACGATCCCAATCAGCCGCTGCAGAAGCCGCGAAAGGACAGCAATTGCTCCGGATCGTTCCTTTTGAACCATCCTCAATGGAATGGGAGTACTGGAAGCTGCGCCTCAAGAACCATTTGTTCTTGACCAAAGTCCCCACAGAAATGCAAGCGGCATTTTGGCTTGATGCGTTGAGTTCCGAGCCGTTCGAATTGCTTGCCAAGATGTGCGAGCCACAGGAGCCAATGGAACTGGCCATTGATGACCTGTATAAAAGCCTCGACTCCGCCTACAAGGTACGGACGCTCAGGATCGCCCAATGGGTCAAGTTTTTCGACACCAAACAGAAGCCGGATGAAACCCTGCTGCAGTATGCGTGTCACCTGAGGGCAAGGGCAAAGCGGTGCGATTTCAATGAGGCTGTACGGGAAAAGAATATGATCGCTGCCTTCGTCATGGGACTGAAGGAAGAGAAGACTAGGAAGGAACCGATCACGAAGAACCTAGCCACTCTTCAAAGTACCCTTGACGCGGCCATTAAAGGCGAGACCACACGCAAAAGTTGCAGATGAACGTTCCACAGCCAGACTCAAATGTGAACAAGGTTTCACACAAAGGAAAGAAACGAAGCCAGAACCGGAAGAAGGAGTGTTCCCAATGCGGCCGACGGAACCACTCTCCGGACAGCTGCTTCTTCAAGGACAAAAGATGTCACCATTGTGACGAGAAAGGGCATTCGTCCCGAATGTGCCACGAAAAGAGAAACAAGTATATCACGGAAGAGCCATCGACTAAGCCATACGACATCCTGGACTATTGAGCTCAAGTCTGTATGCTGTACAAAGAGTCCTTGGGCAGCGTGGTATGATAATTTTCGATGTTTTCCTGGTCTCAAGGTCACAGTCTTTTTTTTCGTTATTTTTTTTATAACAGGGGAAGGTGTGATGTATGTGCCAGCTTGGCAACTGCTCTACGAACATTGATATGTTCTCTGAGCCTTAGACGTCATCTTTACGGTCAGTCGGTTGTTAGCAAGATAGCGAGCGGTCGTATTAAAATACAAGTACTTCTCGATATATTACAACCACACCCGCTAAAACCTTGTTTTCCTTGTATTTGAAAGATATCACAGTGCAACGCTTTCGTCATTCTCGGTGCCACTAAAATGTACCGGGTACAGTAACAATTTCTTTCTTCTCCCGTCGGTTCATGTCATTCAGCCGTTTCTGAAGTATTTCAAAGTTGTTTGCTTTTCGCTGGCTTTTCTAACCAGCTCAAAGCTTGTGCGTTCGTCACTGGATAAAACCAGTTAAATAATTGGTCGTGGCATTCGGCATACGGTAGCTGGAGTACGCGGGTGGAAAAAATAAATAAAACAAATAAATTACTGCCTAAAATATTTATTGTGGCTTACTTCAGTGATATACAAAGTAACATCGTCAGTCCCGTCCATTATAATCAGGACTGAAGGGAAATTCGTGCGTACGCCAGACTTGTCAACAAGCTGACGCTGATCTTCCTCCACGTTCACCACGTTGCAAGTGAAGCGGTGAGTGTTTGGCTGTCATTGTTATTGCAAAACTGTTATCAGTTAGTTAGTTGCATGATATCGATTTTTACCAAATACGCCCTCATTTTAAAGCAATGTATCTGTAAAGTTCAGTGTTCTGTGTACACAACTACAACACCTTACCACAGATGTACAGTGAACAAAAGTGATACTGACAGGTTTTCCGTCTTGGGCTGCATTTCAGATTAGCAAACGTAATCCATCTGCAAGCCTGTGACGGAAATTCGGTTGATGGTCGGCTGCCAGGTTCGCAACTGCACTTTGTGCAAGTGAACCGCGAACGACAAACATATCCCGATGTGCAGGAGTCTCATCAGTTTGTTATCCGTGTGTTAAATTAGCCCTGTAAGTTACTTAGTAGAACTTACCTAATGAGAAGAAAATTATAGAAACGGGATTACGACTGCTGATCACGATTAATAAATAACGGACATTGAAGTCTATAGTACGGGTACAATTCCGCAAGTTTCTTCTTTTGAGTGATCACTTTAGGCGACTGGCGAACGCATCCACCAAAAACTCAACTAACATAAGACATCAAATGAAACACGGGCCTCCTAACCATGTGAATACGATGTCGAAATTTTAAACTGGACTGCAATTAAAGCTCATCGGCGCGATGTCGGTCGTGTTTTCGGTCAATTTGCCGGTCTATTCTGGCGAGAAGACGGTTGGAGGCGGAGTCGAACTTGTCACTGCCACCGAAGCTGGGTGCCACAGCGCTCGAGTGCGGTTGTCTCGGGCACTCAGAGCGGTTGTCACAGTCACCCAAAGCGGCTGTCGCAGTGACTGGGATCAGCGGTTAGTCGGCTCACTCAGCTGGGCTAGTCGGCCTGCGGTCAGACATGTGCTCTCTCTGTTCCCTTGCTATTGGCCCGCGCGGTCTTTTTGCGGTCTAATCGCGTTTTTGAGAAATGTTCTGCATGAGTTCCACAGCTATCTTCTTCTGAAAGAGGAGAGTTCTCTCCTAATCTTAAAATCGAACTGGTACAGAAAGAAATTCTCTACCGATAGCATCTCGTCTGATTGCAGCGACCAGCCTACCGGTGGTACTACAAGCCAGAAAGTACTAAATCACGCGCTCAAAATATCGGTTTTCTCACTTTTTTGTAAAAACATCAGCCGGTTTTGTACTTTCCGGTACAGACTTAGATGCTAATGATTAAGTAAAAAATCCTCTATTTTATGAAGTTATGTTCAACTGGAGACCTGCAACGGTTGTAAACAAGATGCATTTCAAAGTTTATGCAGTCACAGTTGTTTTTTGAGCCGACCGCTCAGTGTATCGCTTGTGGCGGCAGTGCATTACAGAGCTTAATTTACGGGTTATAACTTTGTGAGCACATGTTTATAAAGCAGAATCACACACGAAGTGCAATTCGCGCATGAAAATCTGTACGCTGGCGTTCATCAGTCCCCTTAAAGCTCTCTACATACTGTTTCATGCACCGGTGTCCTGCGTGGATGGCTTCAGCTACATGCAACGTAACTGACCCAGTTACGCTAGCATATCCATACTGATTTCACCTTCACTAAGGACAGTTCACTGAATTTAGAAATAGTATAGGTCAGAATTGGGTTACCGCTCTGGCGAGCTGTAGCCAGAAATTCCTGGCGACCAATCAGATTCGCGCTCATCTAGCCAGCTTCGGTTTTGCTGTTCCACCTCGCGAGGTGGAATTGATCTCCCCAGAGCTGGCTACACACTCACTCACTCACGATCGTGCGAATGCAGTTGTCAGTACTAGACGTCTTTTCCTTTTGTAAATGTGGTTCCCCAGGTCTTGTTAAACAGAAATATGAATTTTCTATCCATTGTCAGTGGTTTATATGTGGGATGCATACCGAGCATCAAATAATCTGAGAAGGTACTTCTAACGGTTATCGGAGAACCATGTGAGCACTCCGAATGGATAGAACGTGCTCTTATCGACTTGCAGTCAGATTTTCAGTTGTACCCAATTTCGGCTTTTTAATTCTATTCGCCGCCAGGAATTTCTGGCTACAGCTCGCCAGAGCGGTAACCCAATTCTGACCTATACTAATGTGGAACTGGTCCTTGGAGTAGTCGTGCGAGTGGCAGCGAAAGGGGTGGAGGATTCCTCGAACACCACAGTCATGCTAGGGAAGTCGGATATCTTAATGGCTTACACACCACGAAACTTATGGTCAGCTTGCAGGTGTTGGTAAATCACGGCAGTACGCGAGTTATACGGTACTTTCACATGCGGAAACGGTGGGTATGATCCTGCTCAACCGATGTGATAATTACAGCTGCATGTAAGAACACAGGCTTGATACATTCACAGTGGTACACCATGCGGTTGGCTGTCAGTGCCGCCCGTTCTTTGCGGCTGTGCACCTTACATTGATGTAAGTAAGATATAGAGTAATCAACAGTTGTTCTCCTAATTACTAGCGAGCGGCTTCGTTCGAGCTCAAGAAATGTATGTATGATGCTGAGCAACGGTTACCACATAAAAATCCTAACTTTAGCGGGCGAACGATTCTGATCAACTTTAAGGAATATTACCAGATTGTCAGCCTTTTTTTGGCCAAGCAGGCAGTTCCGCAGTTATTGCACTTCCATATTCTAACCATTTATGAAATATTCCTAATCTGGAGTTTTCATAATTATTAATTAAAAGATGCGCATGCCAGCTTCTATGCTAATATAAGGTAAAAATATCACGCTCTGATGTCACCTTCGCAAGAGCTTCGTTTTCATCAATCAGAACCCTGGGATTGTTTTGAAAAACACTGGAATCCTGGATTTCTATGGCCGCCGCATCTGGCTACCGAGGACCGCCATTATCGTAGCCTCCATGGACATTACGGATACTGCTAACAACATGGTAAACATGGTAAACGTGTAAACACAGCATGTGTAAACAAGGGGTTCGGCCCCGGTTGGCACAACCGTAACGGTAATAATTGCTCTCGTACATTATTTTGGTTTATTGCGATTGATCATTTTTAGTGAAGAGTGACCCAAGGGTAGCTGCTCGTATAGCTTATTGTTTGTTTGCGCCCCTTTGTGGCGCAGTAGGCTAAAATCTGAATTGTGCATCACTGACAAGAGAAACAAGGAGAAGTTGGAAGTCGGGGATTAGTGAGTTTGATACGGCGGATTTACGGCTTTAGGCCCTCGCTGACCGTTTCGCGGCATTTGGTCGGAAAGCCCAAAAGATTGTTACAGGAGGATGGTTTATGAATGAATTTTCGTGGCTATATTCGGTATTCAGCATGCGACTGGAAAACCTTTTTTGTAAAAATCGATCCCGTTGTATAAGAATTTATCACGAGTACATCACCAGATGCAGTAAAATTTATTTGCCATTATTTTCTGATGTCAATATCGTCTGCTGTTTAGTTTTCCAGATTGTGAAAATCAGTACGATGCATCATACAAAGACAATTCTGAGTTTTTCGACCGATGCATGCCTCAGTAGTTGTATGTAACTGAATTTTTAAATCAGTTTCAGAAGTATACTTTTCTTGACAAAAAAGTCCTTTTTGCTGCAATATTCGAGCTGGTTATCTTGAGTATTGAGTTTTCTTTTATCAGATCCGTATACTGGGTCAACATACTCCAAAATATCACTCTTCTGTAGATCGTAGATAAATTACTGCAACTGCAACAGTGCTTGGCAATGTACAGTTAGTTCTGGTAACGCTCCCGTCGCACAAGAACTGGAATAGGTTTTTTATTTGATCTGACGGTACTGAGTATTGTTTTTTGTACATCGTCGGGCGTGGGCAACAATTTATTATTTATTATGTACAGTCAAAAACTGCCCCTTTGCCAGCAAAAATGCTGTCGCTTGGGTACGTTTTGATGCATGTTTGTAGTCCTTTGATGGCTGCTAACACCACATTAATAGACGTGCTGAAAAAGTACAAACTGCGTCGAAATAACGAAGTCAGAGTTAATAAGTAAAATATCATGGACTTGTCAGAATACTTTTTCCTTATTGGCGGCAGTTCTGTTAGTAGCTTTCCTTCCGATACCATGGTAGGGATCATGGCTCGTGCACGCCGTGTTGTGAATTATGGCAGTTTAGTTTCTTAGCGAACTCGTGGATTCCATTACACATTGGACAGCCACTCGCAGCTACTAAAAATAATAATATTTTGATTGTAAATAGCATAATCTGGGCTAAGCAATCTTTAATAACAGTTTACTAGTGTTTTAGTTCGTTAATCAACAGTTTATTAGTGATTTTTCAGCTTATTTTCTGCTTGGTTAGAGGCAGGCTTGAAACTGTGGTCAGCGCAGTCCTTTGGATATCTACTGGTGGTAGCAAGGAAATCTGCTTTTGCTCCTCCCCTGTTCCTCGTCCAGTGGCGTCTACTGTTTGCACCAAGTAGCTTGTCCTGTGATGTTTTAGGGAGTAATATTTCAGAGTAGTACGAGAATTCCTCATGGTTTGCATTTCCTATCCAAAGCAGATAAAATACGACGCTTCAATAATACTTCCAGATGGAACTTTCACCGCTGCTTGATCCCGCTGCAATTAGTATGTATACCTAAGCATCACATAGACATCTTATTTTTTTGAAGCAAGCTTGGCACTTTCTTCTGCTTTTACTCAAATTGAATACCAATTGCCACAAAGCAGGCAACGATTCAGTCAGCTGCAACCACGAGTTTAAGGACAGCATGCCAAAGAATGTTTTTACACGGCAGGTTGTGAAAAGTAAAGTGTGTCGCCGGCGACACACGGCGGCGCTACCGGAAACTGGCCATGGGAGGCGGCGATTGGGTTCTGGCTGTAAATCATAAGTGTGAGTCCTGCCCGTTGGGTAAATGATGCCGTTGTTACGTACCAGCGTAATAGAAACTTCCAATCTGCATATGCAACAGCGTTTTTAGTCCAAGGATATGAACTGCAGTTTTTGAATATTTCCCAGTGTAATATTTAAGAGTACCATGTACACGATGTGTTACATTTGCCAAGCCCATGACACGGATAGACGAAGCTTCACGCGTTAGGGCAATTCTCTGGAGCTTTCCTGGAAACTGTTAACAACGTACACGGCTTCCGTTTGCGCCTAATATCTCTGATTCTATCCAGTTTAGCGAATGTTTCTAAAATAATTTTAAAGATAATTATTTACGCTTCGTGATCCCGAAAATGATCTTCATCAATTAAAAAAATCAGCTAGATCTTACCTGTTTTCCGCAGCTACTGGTGGCCATTCTCATGTGACAGCGCGGTCTGTCGTAGCTGGGTCGTGAGCTGGAGATGCTACCTTTGCCTGTGTACAAGATTCCACTGAGAAACTGACTAAAGGTACAAAATAATATGAACTGCATTGATTCTCTGACTGTCGACCAAGGCATAAACAAATGACGACATGAAACTGATTAGTTGAAAATCAAGAATCAGAAATCAAGAATCAAAAATGTAGAATAAATAATTGAATAAATAATTTATCTGTTTCTTTCTTTCTCGACTGCACGTCAGTATCTGTATTTCGAGAAGTAGTATCGTAGCATATACCACAGTCATTTAGCAATGGTATGTAAAAGAAGTTATGGTCTGTATCATCCAATTCTCCTGTCGCCGGGCTTTTTCTAGGCAAAAACAGTATTAGTAGAAACAAAACTTGCTACTGGGTCTCATGATTTCATTTTTTGTTAAAAGTGACTGGCTGTGGAATGCTTGTTTGTTTGTTTTGACGTCCACACCACACAAGGGAACATGCCTTATCGAGGTCTGTAGAGGACAGACTTAATACTTATCTACAAGGTGCTCCTCCTCAAGAGACTCTAAGCCCTCGTAATCCGCTGGAGTGTTCAGTAGGTCAATGTTTGAACTTCCGGCGCAGCCTGCATGAAAGTCTCTTTTTTCTTTTCGAGCTCGGTTGGTTCTCAGTGGAAGTGGCGCAAATTCATTTGCAGGGCTCGATCTGACCAGGACTGAGGTGTTTTTGTTCGTGCAAGCAATGATTTCCTAGTGTTGAAACGATTACAATACCTTTGTGTGTGTCCCACTGGGCCAAACCCGACCAGTTTCGGAGAGGCCGCCGTCGCCTATACGGAGTGTACCGCTCCTGTCGGCTGAACTAGAACGTGCTATTTCGTGCATTGATGCTAGATGGAAGAGGCACTATGACCATTAAATTATTATTTTTTTGCATTGTTAGCCAATATCAGGCACACCGATATTTTATTGCGTTACAAAGCGCAATGTATCTACACCTACAGCACGACGACACTTTACAGCCTGGTGAAACGACATTGGCTAGTTTTCGTACCGAGCTGCATTTCGAATTCCCCCAAGACGACCCTTTTCCTTACCAGCCCGCTACGGAAACTGGGCTAATGTTCTGCTGCCGGCATTCACAAAAATCTATTATTCTTTTCAATGGTTAATTAAAAACGAACCTTGATCACAACTGTTATTCTTGTGTTTTCGTATAACCCTTTGAGCATGGGCGCAAGTGCGTAAATATGTGCAATATAACCATGCACAACAGTACTTTCAATTAATTTTCTGGATGCGTGTTTGTATAGCGAAGCGGACGCCCCTAGTGACAAGATATGGTCCAATAGTGTCGGTGCAACAAGGTAGAAGCTACGTTTTATTTAGTGGCATTATGGCGAGCTGGACTTGCTTCGCGATTGATCGGCTGCACTCTGACGAAGACCGTGTTTATGTGCATAGCACTAGCCCTTGTAACAGTAGAGGCATAACAGATTGTTCATTTTTCGCATGTTACGGTCTTTGCTGGTCCAATTCGCGAGAGGAACGGAAGAAAACTTAGCAGGTGATTCGCCATCGAAAGTTTACGGGTCGGTGGTGTCAACTTCAAGGTTCAGACCTCAGACGGCATGGGCTTTCCGGTGATGCTGATGGTGTCCTACCTGGTCTGCAGATGTTACCAGCATCTTACAGTTGTTAGTACGTGCGGGAATTACCCAACTGCAATGCATCCAGTCTATATGAAAACACTACAGTCTGTTCCCGGTTAGTCTCCGTGTGGGGCTGCATTTTGAATCACTACCAGAAATTCATTTGCCAGCCTTTCACGGAAATACGGTTAATATTCTGCTGATTGGAATCTTAAATACTTCGCAGTGTAAGCCGCTGACGAAAAGAACGCAACACAATACACATTATATAGTAGCTTCTAAGCTCGTTATATGCAGCGCGTCGGCAGTTAAGCACCTGCGCAGAATGATCGAGCGGCACTTTCCGTTTCAAGTTTACGAAACAATATTATTTATATTTTGCATAACAGAACTTTGATATCGATATTTGTTACAACTACTCTGTACACAAAAATTTGTTGTTACAATTACACAATGCCAAAATATTTTGTGCTGTTGTGTACATGCTTCACGGACATTCATTTCTGCAGCTATGCGTGCTTTAAATAGTACAAGCCAAAGTACCAAGACTATGGAATTTGACATGCTTGTTCTTCTTTTACTTCTATTGGCTACTGCACTGATCAACGAGACAACAACCTAAAGACTGTTACCTTTTTGGGAACAGAATGTTCTTGTAGAGTCATATGCAAAGTTGTTTCGATCGCAAGTCAGTGATTTACAGTAGTTCGACACTCGGGTTGCTACGCGACGAAGCAGTCCAAACCGTTTTAGTGACACGACAAGTCACGGTTACGGTCTGGTCGGTATAACAGGTAGTGAAAGTAGTTCAGTAGGGTATTTCAAACTGCTGCATTATGAGGGCTGCTTCAACGGTTTGTTCATATGTTTACTTTTATGCTGTTTGTCACTCTTGGGCAGTTTTTCTTATTCAGTACGGTCAAAAAGTAGTATAATTTATGATAAAATGTATATCATGGTAAATTCAGCGTGCTCAATTTCTAGCACACGGTTTTCAGATCGTCACTGTATCTGATCCCATAGCTCAGATTTCCCCAGTGAGTCTTGCAGATTCTCGTTGCACTTTAGGGTTTGATTACTGTTGTTATTTGGACAAAACGTGTTTATTTCTTTTTGTGTATGCAGAGCAGGACGCTTCAGTCAACCAGTCATGTAAGTTTGAAAGCTTCAGCGCCCAGTTGTTTGTTAGTTACAGAAAGCCTTACAAAATGTGCCACGCACGCGCAAGCAATGTTCCAGTTTTTGGTGGTTAGACGATGAGGTACGTAGGCTACGTACTGAAATCTGACATTGCCCCACCACGTTCTCGTCGAAATCTTGAATCTCGCATACTCCGGTGATTTTCTCTCTCAGGTTGTGCTGGAACATTGCAGCAAATACCGATGAACGTGCCGCTAAAAACGCTCGATGAGCGCAGAAGACTTTCCAGTCTTTCGACATGATTTGGCAATCGTACAGCGTCTGGTTATTCAGCAAGTGAGCAAATTGATCAGCCATGATGGTAAGACTGCTAGCTTGTCTTGGGCCCAAAGAACAGAGTGCCGAGATGGACAATTCCAAAAAACTGAAAAACCAAGATGTCTGGTTTGTAAACACAGCGAGCCCTATCCGACGCACAAAACAGATCTGAAATCGATTCCGTGAGTACCGACGAACTCAAACAGACTTTGTCCATGTATTCATGGTAGTAAAGTAGCTTTTGCTACAGTGGGTTCAGCATTTACGATATGGTGTTTCAAATGATCGTGCCTTAAAGTTCAGACAGTTCACATTCATAATGGTAAAACAAATTAATGTGACCATGCAAAAATACCGCGCTTGATTCGAAATTCTATTCTCTAATTTTCGCATATATTTCCTCAGCAAGAACAACGGTATGCATCATTGTCAGCAAAACATTTTAGACAAGCTCTCTTCGTCATATTTTCACTGTCTTGTGCATGCATGTCATTGCTGATCTTGATAGCGAGCATGTTTCTGGACAGTTCCGTTATATCCGTAACGGTATTGTTTAAAACAACCTCAAGTGCAAGCCCCGAATGGATCTGCTGGCTCAGCAGTGTGTTGTCTTTGGGCCATCCGTCGACTGCACAAACTGTGTCATTAACAGTGTTCTTCGGCATTAACATTAGCAGTTATCGACTTTTTTGCGGAATTTTTCCATATCTCCAAGGTCGTTAACTTTTTATTTAAAGAAACATTGTTTTGAAAAAGGGTGTTACTGCTGATATTGAGCGCATTAACTGTTCCTGAAAATTGCTTCAGATCTTTGCCGGTCTCGTTCGCAGCGAGTTCGAGTGCAAGCGTTGACTCTTGAGAACTTCCGGTGTCGTTTTTCTGTATTTCAACAAATGTCGTATAATCGCTGGTGGAGTTTTGAAATCTGATAACTAGGTCTCCAAGGATGTCACGCGTCTGTAGTTCCGCTAAGTACAAACATGACAGAGGGCCTGATCGAAAGGAACATTGTTAGCATGTTCATTTCCGCTTTTACGTGAACGATAACGATTGACGGTTAGCCCCTTTATCTGTTTTACACCATTTGTTTACTGATATATATTTAATATTATATTATGCTTATGATAGCCGTAATCATTCACATAAACAAATCCAATAAATGATAGATCAGTACGAAATAATTAGTAACTTATGCAGCTTTGCCATAGCACGGAAGACTGAACATATCTGCCTTGCTAACGGTTTGCTCTTTCATTCCTCAGCCTGCTTTCTTGCCTTGCTCCACCTCTTTTTTCATTTCATATTTGCATGAAAATGTTCTCATCGTCTCACCTTTTAATGCCCTCGATTTGCTTGTTTTGTTCATTTCTCGGCGATCACTCATCGACTTATGCGCCGTTGTACGTCATATATGTGCCTATGTGAAGTGTTCGCCATTTGTCCGCTGCGAAATCTACGTAAACCGCGCTGGTGGCACTTAACCTCCAGCTATTCTACCAGCGGCACCTCGAGCACTTTCACAACCACCCAATTCTACAAAAACGCAGTGATCGTGGAATTAAGTAGTCTTTGCGTGACAAGCAAATAGTCAATAGCGTTGCACGCGTTTCTGTACGTTTTCCTGTATAAGCCTTGTCGAACACGTAGTATAATAAGTATCAATAAACAACTCGTGCATCGCTGAATCTTTAAAACCTTCAACATTGTCTGACGGTCCGAATCAATTTTGTCCAAATCACTGATATCTTGAGCAGCGGTGAAAGACGCTGCCTGTCCACTCATTAATTTGTTTTGAGGCTTGTAGAGTGTGTCTACTATGGGAGATTTCTCGGTGGTGTTGCTGTGCTGCAAGAGCAGTGCACTGTGCAGTTGCTAAGTACAACATTGTGGTCACTCAACTGAACTGCAGAAGTGTAAGTACGCCATGATTTAACGGCG
This sequence comes from Paramacrobiotus richtersi, assembly GCA_034698045.1. NCBI lineage: Eukaryota > Metazoa > Tardigrada > Eutardigrada > Parachela > Macrobiotidae > Paramacrobiotus > Paramacrobiotus richtersi. The sequence goes on along the minus strand of JAQGAU010001238.1, from coordinate 4,225 downwards.
TAAGCTTGTAAGTTTCCGTGCAAAACAACAATCAGTTTTTCACTCAATTCCCAGTAGACCAGGAAAACTTCCGGTAGCGCAAAGGGTGTTTTCGTGCATCGTATGCCAGGAATGTTGCGATCATGGCCGGGCGCGAATATAAAAAAAACGTTGCGTGCTCGTCAATATCGACTTCAACTGGAACGAATTTGTTTGCCACAGTAGGTCCGCGTGCAGAATGTCTTAACGATGCACAAGAATCTTCCTACAGGAAAAACGATAAGCACACCGTCTCCATGTAAAGATTCCATAACCAAAATCCCGTTATAGTTGGGGCTTGATTTACTTGACCTTTTCCGGTCAGGAGAAAGGTTCCACTTTCCCGGAACCGGTCAAAGATGGATAACGGCCGGGTGCGATATCATGGATCACAAGCTAATCGAAACGCATGTATACAGCTGTACCCGTTTCAACGGTTTGGTTTCCATTAGTTCCAAACTTTCTCACACCCTACTCGTAACTTTAGATTTTCATTTTGCACTGATTGTTGTGGATTATTCTGTTGTATTCTTTGCTGACAGCGCGCGCTATGATTGTTCCCTGTTATCACGTACGCAGTACCGCATGTTTGTGTGGTAAGGACTATCGGTATTTTTGTGTTGCATATACGATATCGTTTGTTGTTGTTTCGTGCTAATATGACGCAAGCGCAAACATGTACTGTATGCATTCATCTGGCTTGTTTCCGTACTGAGCTACATTTTGGATTACGGTGAGTAACCCGTTTTGTAGCCCCTTACGGAAAATGCGCCGCAGATTTGCACCAGAAGTGTAAGTACTATCTAAGTTTGGTGAGATGGAGTTACGCTCTGCGCCTTTGATGATCCGAAAACTGTTCCCAGTGTGGCAGTAGCGCCACCGGTATCCCTAAAAGCACTTTACATAATGTACGTTGAATGGGTAACAATTAAAATAAACTCGGTAGACTAGCCCCAAGGTAAGACTTTTACTGGTTTACGGATACAAGCTTTAGTGTATATTCGTACAGGTACGGTTTTAGCCCAATCCATTCCACCTGCTAACTTCCGAACCGGAGGCACATGTCAGTAGTTGAAAAGAACTTAATTCGTGCTAGTTTCCAGTTTATCTAGAGTTAACGTCGGCAATGCAACAGCTAGGCAACTCAGAAAGCAGGTTCGGCGCTTTGAAATTCAGCGAACGCGACCATTATGCGAGCCTGGGGCTCAAAAAGACTGTATCACGCTTATGTATTTAGACAAGGTAAGAACATGCACGTGCTGACATAACAATTAAATCCGCGTCAAGTTTTTGGAAACTGTATTTGCAATACACCGTACTAAGTCGATAGCATCCAGACGTGCCAGTTCTCAGAACTGTATCGCGATCGACATGCGCTGGTGGAATTGTTGCATTTCTGTTCTGCTTTACATTGGTTAGTTGTAGATACCCATAGATTAACTGCTCGGCCAAGGGAATATTTGAAATGTGTTGTTACAGGCCGACAAGCGACGGGCGAACTGTTTCAATTCGACGTGTCTTCTTTGCGCCCTGACGAGCTCTGTGTTCAAAAGGACACCTGGGGCGTTCCAGAAGCAAATTCAACAAATGCACCCGTCGCTAGTTTGTGCCCGTTTCAGACCCACATCGAACTGAAGGCTGGTGAAGAAGATTCTGATGACGAATCACCGAAAGCGGTAAACTTTCTGTGGTTTCCCGAAAGTGAATTTAACCGCTCTGATTAAACTTACACTCAATAGCCGAGGTGCACTGCGTCAAATTCCGTTACAAATTTCAGGGTCTAATTCAAAAGATCGAGCAAATTCGAAACCACAGCGCAAACCGCGCTGTAGCCTTGCATCTCCAGGAGGACGGTTCTTTGCTCGATGCAGCCATCCTCGCACCAATCGGCTTGCAAGTGGTGGAATTCCTCATACAGGAAATCTCCAAACCCAACCTGACCTCCCAGTTTCCCGCAATCGGACTCGCCAACTTACTCGATCTGCGTTTCTTCGATTGTCATCCGGGAGTTCGACTGCATGAAGCCGACTTTAGCGGACTAAAGAATATTCGCGCCATCGAATTCAGTGGGACGCCGTTACAGTCTATCGAGACGGGCACATTCACGAATCTGCCCACACTGAAGACTTTGGTGTTGGCCAACGACCTCGGATACCACAGAGCGAAGCCGCCGACTTTTTGGCGTCGATTGAAGTGTGATGAAAAGAACGCGTGGTTGTGGGAGTTTCTCAAAGGGAAACCGGGCCTACAAAAGGATCGCAGCATGGGGGAGATTTTCACCTTGGGAAACTTTACGAGCGATGCACTGAAGATGGATGACGAACGTCGCGTCGACTGTCGAGAGAAAAGAACAGCAGTTCTATCATGAGCTTCTGTAGGTCGTCAGCCTGAACCTAAGCCGGTTAACTGAAAGATATGGTTTGCGTTCTATTACTTTGGTGATCATTTATCTATCGTGCGTTCGTGAACTGCTCGTAGTAAGGTCCCTCCGTATAAGAGCGGCAGAAGCTAGTTCACGCTGTTAAAAAAGCCGGTGAAGGCTGCATTTTATGACAGCTGATTTCATTACGGTAAATGGGTCTTTGCATTCTAACTGCTTTGTACGCATAAAACTGTTATACTGTAAACTGTTATAAAAACCCCGCTTTTACAAATAAGTTACAGAAACAAAACGCAGTATTCTTTTATTAGCCATCGTCGCCTGGCGTTACACAAAAACAGCAATAGTCAAAAGCATCAGTTCAAATAGAAAACTTATTCCAGTTCAAGCTTGACGCAGGGCTAACTGCATGGTCCCACGGATGATCTCAAAGGTCAATACTCAAACGCTGAAGCAACAATAACATGCCAAACGGCTTTCCCGAGTTCCTAAAAGCAATCTTCTACAGTCTTCTTCTTTTGTAAACGAAATAAAACGTAACGGCACTATTTATGGAAAATCTGACGCTAAAAACTCTGAATGACTTGTGTTCGTGCAGTTAGTTTTAGATAGACACCGAAAAGAACAAATCTAATTCAGAAGTTTCAGAAAGTTTCTAGGAAAATGCGGAGTTTGCCGATCCATAAGCAAGCCCATTAACAAATTTCTCTAAGGAACCGTTCATCTCATGAAATGGCTTATTGCTAAATGGGAGTTGCTACGCGACGATTCGAACATTTACCGTCAAATGAGCAGCACAACGTTAACGTCTCACTCGATTACCCTGGTTCACGTCGGCTTCTGAATGTCATCGACCAATTGTTATTTTGCAATATTTTTGCGCAAAGCAGGGAATTTATACAATACCAATCTTCCAGTTAGATTTCTGGTTACTGTAACGTTCAATCGTAACTTTAGACTTTTGCTTAATTGTTGTAACCGTAATTGCATCGTTGGAGTCACTGGAGACGTTTAAATCAATAAATGGTAATGTTCATACTGTTTTAACATTGTGGTTCCTGGATTTCGATTCACTACTATGCCCGACATCCGTGCCATCGGCAGCATCGGTACGTACTTTGAACTCTCCTACATAAATTCCACGTACAAATCATATAGCGATTCCGCATGAGTTTGCTGTAAACCGTTGTCAAAATATTCACGAACTCGGCAGCAGTTATGCCACTAACGGTGCCTTAATTATCCAAATATTGCACAGATACATCTATCTCTGTAAATAAGATTCGACGTTGATCCATTTAAAATTACGACGAGGAATTTTTAATTGAAATGGTGCGTTCGTCCTTTTTTTGACGTTGTTGTTGTGCATAACTAGTCGTTAGTGTGGCTTGACTGACGTTGACGATGGGTCGTTGTTGTGGAACTTGGGCGTTTCCTGTGATTCGTTGATTAATCCGACCTCTGTACCCCAGTCTGTAATTGTTAATGCGGTGCCTTTATTGGCAATGTGGATGTTTTGTTGTATGTGGACTGGAGTCCTCCGCCGTTGAACGTTGTATGACGTAGGTTCCCGAAGAAAACAACTATGCGTTCGAATATTGCTGCTGGAAAGGTCGCGGTCTAAAAGACCGTAATGCAGTAAAGTCTGCAAGTTACCAGTTCAGTACAAGTCTGTATATTTTTGGCTTTACCAAATGGTCCCAAAGGTCGATCCGACAAGGAACTGCTTGGGAGCAGTACCTTTAGGCTGCGGCAGAATCGGGTTCCTTGAGTACCTTTCGTTTTGTCTAAATCGCCAACATGCTCGACCAAAACCATGTAATAGAA
>JAQGAU010001237.1:0-20380 GCA_034698045.1 Paramacrobiotus richtersi | reverse complement strand
GCAGCATCGCATCTGGGATTGTTGTTCAGAAATCCGCAGAGCGGCTCGTTGGGCGGTGGACCGTCGGAGTATGGCCACTCAATATCGCCGACAATTTTCGCTACAGTCGCTGTCTCCGGAAAATCCACCACTTTCTACATACATAAAACAATCGTTACTAAACTTCGTAGTATAAAATAAAAAAAACGCACATACTGCGTACATAACTAATTACAACAGTATTAGTACCAAAGTGTTTTTCCGGAAAACTGAATTCTGTTTCGTAATCAAGTACAGTGAGACCAACTACCTATGTTCCAACACTGCACGTGCAACAATGTTCGATTATTCTCCAGACATTGTTCCAAGTAAATTTAAGAGACTACAGCATTGCGCTTTAATGTAATTTTCTTACAACTACGATAAGTTCAAATACAAATTACTTCCGATTACAAGTAATTAGACTTGAGTATACTCTATATTTGTGTACTATTTACCACAAAGATACCAGCATTGTAGCGGAAATTGTACAGTTCAAAGTTCCCCACGAGATCATTTTGGTGATCCAGAGTAATTTCTCCACGTATGCCATAGAATGTGCGGTTGGTAAATCGTTTGGCCATTTTGCGCCCATCAAAAAGGTCATCACCGTCCGCTAGGGTCTCGTTAGCCACTTGACCATAAGTCAAAATAGCATCGTGGAAGCCGATAGCGTGAATGTTTACCTAAAGCATACAAAATAACTGCAGAACCATGAAATCGTTGGAAATCAGTACTATATACATTATATTTTCATCAGCTATAGTATAAGAAAGTTCCTTCGGCGCGGCAGTTCGATGACTTAAACTCATCCACATTGTTAGATTAGTTACTAGGTTTAATTATATGCAGCCCAGCTATAGGAATAAATAACGAAAATGTATCAAACAACATATCAACTGCTGTAATTCCATACCTCATCGTAAGGTGGGATGGATTGATTATAATCTCGTATAGCCATTTCTTGGACAGTTCGACTGAATTCCAGAAATTCCGGTGAAGATGGTACGCGTTGCTTGACCAAAAACAGACTTCTATATGCTTCCCTTGTTTTCTGAAAACTGTACGTGTTTAATATTCCGAAACAAAACTAACGAACGATGATATTTCTGGAAGTGGTATATCATGATCCAAAGTGGCTTGTTAAACATTATGTATACAAATCAAAAAATGTTTACTGTAGCTAATGGCTTACGTTATCAGTGTCCATTCCGAGATCCCACCTAGGCGTATCGAAGTAATTTTTTGTTTTAAAGTAGGCTCCAGCAATAAATATCTACAATTGTTAAGTATATAACCACACGCGGACGATATTCGATTGTTACCTGTGTCTGCACCCATGTATACAAGTGCGATTGCCAAGGAAAGCAAACCAACAGATAGTCGCCGGATAGCCATTTTTTAGAAATTCTTGAGTTAAAATAAGCGTTAATTTTGTTTTATTGGAAAAAGCACGCAAAGTAGAAGTTCTATTAATAACCATTTGGATACGAAATTAGTGAAAAGTTCGCAAGATTTCTGTAACAGTGGTGACAGACAGCGCACACGATGCCTGTGCTCACGGTTTCATCAGATGTTATAACCAAAACCAAAACGAAATATGTCCATTTGTAAAACGTATTTCCTAAACGTGAAATTATTCGCGTGTGAAAGAGTGCTTGCGCCGTTCATAGCCTTTAATTTACCTATACGAGTATGTTACGAGATAAAAACTGTCAGCGTTGAACCACCTGATCGAATCGTAGTGCACTGGTTTCTGGTACGTGTCCGTCAGCCTACGCCACAATATTTTCTATAAATGCTATATCAATTTTGAAGAGCAAGACACTTTTTTTGGCATATGCACAAATGCTCTTTCTAACGCAAAGGATTTTCAACAATGGACCATCATGATCAGCTGTCGACATATGCAAATTTATGTTGATGTCCGTGTACTATCTGCTGATTTGCTTCCTATGGTACAAAGCAGGAGGTCGACAACGTTCGATTCCTCTGTTGTCTGTCGGCGATATGTTAATGGATTTTCGTACGTGGGGTGCGCTTTTGTTGGTAATGAACGCTCTGGGGAATTTCCGAGAGAAAGGAAGGTGATCGCGTTTATTCAACACAGAGTACCATGGAGTGTCTCGCTGTTGGAACCATTATGCTAATGTTGTGTAGTTGTCGGCCTCCTGTCTGCTACAGTTTACCGCGCTCTAATTTCAGCTAAATGATGGTCGGCAGACACGTTAACCGGTGTTGTCGGTGTATGAAGCTTACGTGATCCCCTTTTGTGTATTCCATATCATGTGCCTTCAACTGTAATGGTAAGTATCTCGGGTTAGACTTTAAAAACCAAATGTACCATAAAAGCGTCTCTTTCATCCTTAGTTGCTTGACATTATTAAACACTAGCTATGGATGATGTTCATGAGCAATAACAATAAACACTGAACTCGTTTATGCACTCGCATCTCATGAATATTATCATTTAACCGTTCCGCGTACAGACCAAGAATAAGTTTAGTAATCGTTTGGCATTTTACGACTCACCATTACTAAACGGATGGTCGTTGGATTGCCCAGTATGAAAATGACTGTGGAAAAAAACCCGCTGTAATTTCACATTGAAACATGTCTCTGTTGTGGTCCTTCTTATTATTACGGATTTGTACGTTGTAATTTCCATAACCGCAGTGTTCTAAGTTTACCAAATAATATTCGTTTCTATTGACAGACAAAAAACCAGAATGCCTAACTGGACCGGAAGCTGCATTCGAAAAAAACCGTTAACAGATCTAGCTGCTATGTTGCCGAGCGGTACACAGAAAACTCATGAAGAAACCGGGCTTATTATGCTTATTGTGTATACTCTGTATCATGCATAAAAAGCATTCTGAGTTTCAGAAAGTTTAAGCATTCATCGTACTTCGTGACCTTTGATGAGCTTCCTGTACCGCCCGCTTAATGTCCTCGGCCGTATTGTTTTTATTTTTGGTGAGGTAACAGGGACTTAGTTCTAGATGGACATCTTTCTTGCCGATAAAGTAATCAGTCATCGTAAGCATGGCTCTCCACACGGCATCATCCGCATCGTAGATCACCGTCACATCCGTCCAGTTAAAGAGCTTGGTCACTTGGTAGAAGAAATTACCTACTCGAACGTGCGTGTAAGAGAAGCCGAGTATATTCGGGTATCGCACGCGATCGGCCAGGAAAGTGGCAATACTGGATCCTTCCAATAGTAACAAATTCCAGTCTACAATAAAGTACATAACATCAGTACATGTCCATAATCCAAAGGAACGGGATGACATTCGCTCGTTTAATTGACGGGCTCCTCATCAGCACTGATCGCACTTATTACACCACTCCTTATTAGCTGTTAGCTTCCACGTTGTAGGTTTTTCTTCGATACGGGCGGAGCAAAAAATCAGAAGCAAGTGAAGGTACTAAAAACATCTCGCTTTGAACGTGTGTTTCGATATCGTGTCTAATAATACCGGGTACTCATATTCATTCTTGGTAGGTGCAGATTCGTGCTTGCAGATAGAGTTTTACCTCTTTTATAAAATGTATGACGACAGCCAAATAGTACTAAACTTTCCGTCCCAACTTTAAGCTTGTGACCTTATTCTTGGCATATTTGGCTTTGCTAAAGCCCGGCATGGGCATTAAATTTCTTTTTTATGCATACATTACTCGTATTACGTATGCGCAGGCAACCTGGACGTAATTATTGCTCACCACCCAATCACGATATCCTATATAACGGGATGCTCGCTTTAATTTGCCGATTTGTTTTAATTCCGTCTGAATTTCGCCGACAAAGCTAACGTTTAGGGTGTTACACCACTTTATTGCACATTCTTTCCTCTATTTACATCAGCCTAATTCAGTACTTTTAGCCCTTCCCTTAAAAATCCCCGCACATTATTTGTCAAAGGTGTCGAAATTACAGCTGTCCCCGTCACTATTTAGTTGTTCGCCGGCTGACCACGCCCCAGTCGCCTGATTCCATGAGCTGCGTTTTTAAAAGATGTTTCATTTGAAGGGTTGTCGGATAAAAATATTCAGATTTCACTGCAGATCACCAGTTCGCCTGGGAGGGGAAATAAAACTTGTAAAAAATGTGAAAAACAAAATTTCTGGGAACTGCGGTAGTTTCCTGTTTTTAAACATTTTTGTGAGTCCGAACACAAGCTTGAAAACCCCAACTGGCCGCTTAATCTTATTGCCCTTGAGGTCCTTCTTGGTTTTCCATACGAAAACAACGGCTATTGGCGAACGCACTTTCTGGGCGCCTTTGTGACCAAAGACATGTCGTTTCCATGACACTAGTTTTCCATGACGTTGCTCCCCCGGACCCAGATGAGGCCGTGAGCCGAATGTCTGCACGTTGTTGTGAAGAGGGATCATTATTCTAACAAGTTTTGCTCGCGAGAAGATTTTAGTTTGCGTCGACAGTTAAGGGCAGGTTCAATTTACTTTTTATGCCAGGACACGCCGTTTTTCTGATACCTTTTGAAGATAAATTCCTGCAGGTGCTGGGGCAGAGTACCAAACCTGAGAAAAATTTTCTGTGATCACAGAGCCCTACTGTACGTTTTTACATAACGGTTTGATCCCGTACGCTTTTGGTATCCAGGCAAGGCAAGCATAAACTTTCGGCAATTCAGCGCGAGCAACCCGTTATGTGTATCACAATTTCGGCGTGGCGTTGCGCACGAGGGCATGTTGGATGTCAATGGATGAATCAAACTAACACCCACTACACAGGTACAATGCACAGCCACGGGCCCGAGCAATGGTGCATTTGGGCGTATTCTGGGGAATTAGTCTGCGACTCTGCGAACTTCTCCGCTGTCTCATGTGTGTGAGTTTCTTTTTTAAGTGTTTAGTTTGATCTGGATTTTTGTCCGATTACGCCATTATGATGTCAATCTTAATTCTGGGTGGGTGCCGAATAAAATTTACGTTCTATACAAGGGATGTCACGAACAGGCCAGAAGCGAATTTTCAGCATCACGTATTTTTTCGAAATCATATTATGAGGTAAAGTAGCCTTTCCGCAAACTATCATAGGCGGAACTCCAGGGATGATGTCAGGAGAGCATGAAGAACGTCTCTGAATTATCATTGACGCCATAGTATAAACCATCGACACGGTGTTTCGGGTTCAGATTTCACAAAGTTTTCGAATCCTTATTGTTAGGGTCAAAATCAGGCGCTATAATTAGCTGAAAACGTTTTCGGCATAAGCTAGTTCTGCTTATGCTCTATTTGCTGCAAATTGAGTCAGTCAATGATCAATGATGTCAGTCAAATTGAGTCAGTCAGCTCGTTACAAAAGCAAAATTGTTGTGCACACGCCAGTATCATGTAGAGTGTACCGCTGTTATACATAGTATGCCATCTATGGTAAACACGGGACTTCATTAGTGCTCTCCCGAGGTCACCCCTGGAGTTCCGCCCAATGGCGCCCATAATAATTTGTGAAAAGTAGTCTTATTTTGTACTTTCGAAAAAATAGTTAAAATCAAAGATCCGCTTCTAGCCTGTTCCCAGCTTATTAGTTTCTTTGTTAGAGCCACCTTCACTGTCAGTGCTAATGGCCGGACGTGTTTTTTCATGTGCCGTAATGCATACTTCAGGAGTATACCACAGAAGTCTACGGGAAAGTCCTGAATCCGAATCTCCGGATGCGGGAGTTTTCCCACCAAAGTCACGATTTTCGGGATGGATAAATACAGAAGCTGAGCTGACTGCAAACAACAGTACCTCTACGATGAATTCTAATGATATGTTTTCGAGGTCAAGGCAAGATGAGAAGTTCTGTTTTGGCCTAGCTGCAAAAACCAGGGTGTACAACTTTTTGCACGTAACAACCAAATTAGTTGGACGTTAGTTAGGCTAACAAGGTCAACTTTAGCCGCGCCTAGCGCCGCTTTTAGCTGCGGCTAAAGCATTTTTAGCCGCGGTTAGGCCTTTCGTAGCCACGGCTACCCATTCTTCCAGTCTGGGCTAAGAGCCCTGCGGTTTTATAGACGTTGAAAGAAACGGAAATACGAACAAGATGAAAAATACGAACGCTTGAAAACAGTGCGCTCGGGCCAGGTATGTGGGTAAGCAAACATTTGTGCTTCCATGCTCAAATTTACTATAACCGATTTCTCTGGTACACAGCCGACTTGACGACCATGCCTAATTCTGTCATGCTAAGTACTCATGTTCCTCGTCGTCCACCTAATTATAATTATATTCATTGTTGTCCACCACGGCGTCCAGTTCATCGCCGAGATCCAGGAATTCTACTTCAAGATAGTAGCGGAGAGGCAGTGCCGCTAGCTTCCTTACGTCCATCCTTATATTACAGTTCATATATAAATTATATGCGCTGTCACCTTTAAGACACTCTTGCACCACACTGGAGAATTTTCTCGGCGGATCCCTGTAAGATTGTACTGGTTCAAGCTGAACAAAATGTAGTCTTGATATTTAGGAACTCAGGTTACTTCTTCGCCTTACATGATAATCTGATTCTACATACGATACCATTTTCAAACTGAGAAGTATGTTTACGCAGGAGCACCACAAGGGTACGAAAGTGTTGAATTCTAAAACTGATTTTAAAATGACTGCGTTAGTTTTGATCAGTGCGCAGATGTTTGTGAGCTAGTACAATGTATTAGAAACACATAGAAACAAAGTTTGTTTCCAGAGCACTCTAATTCAAGCTTGAACAAGGCCACCTTCTCGAAATCGCTATACCCTACATTAATTCTAAGAACATTTCACGTATTCAGTTTGCGAGATCTACGGGTGCTGTAATAATATTAATGGAACATTTGGACTGAGTATATAGCTCTCATAGGAAAAAAAATTATGTAGAATTAGGCCTAGTGTTAGAATTTTATTGCTCTAGCTATAGCAGTCGGCCGTGAACTGACTGGACAGCGGCTACCGCTGCAGCAAAAGTGCCGCCTGTTCACGCTGTCAGACTATGACTCTGCACAGAGGGGGCGGGCGAAGCATGAAGTTACATAGCTGCAGTAGGTTCGATAAACTAGGCCTTTTGTTCTGTTAATCAACATGCACGCTGACCGGTTGAAATGTTTCTTCTTAATGGCCATCCGAACCGACGACCGTGCATTCTTTGTCCGTGGTTCGCTTCTTCATTCATCTTTGTTATTAAACATTTCTTAATTCACTCATTCGAAGCAGGAAGCCGGCGTTTAAAATTTTGGATGCACATATTTCCAGATATGTACATATATTTACAGAGTACTGTCTCACTGCAGCGTATACTCATCCCACTAGACCTACCGCCTGTAAAGCAGCATACTAAATCTGTACGTATGTACAGTTCCGACTATACGCACGAGAGAGAAAGAAGTATGCGCGACGCAACCGGAAACGATTCTCCATAACAATAATTATTCTGAAACCGCCTCGTGAACCTTGTACCTTGCTTATCCTGTACGAATTAAGTGAATATTTATGCTGTGCAAGTCCGTACGCATTCGACCGGGTTCGAAAAAATGTAGTGCTCACTCTTGATCGCGCTGGCATGCTGGATAGAAAGTTGTTGCTTTGCCCCGCTTTCATTCCAGCACGCATGCTGAACTGCTAAACAAGCGCATCCAAAATGACACGTTTTACTTCCGTCTTTCGTTGAAGTTCCGGCCCTTATAATTTAGCAGATGGGCGTAATAAATAGCGGCCTGTTAGTTAATTCCTGAAGGCTGAAAGATGCTGGAAGACGATTTTTGGCACTGGAGTGCTGTGGATGTCGAGGGGGAAAACGGGTTGATCCGTCGCGGTATGGTAATAGACATGGACGCACAGCTTGGCTTCACCGTCGATTTTGGTTATCCAGAACATCGCGCGGACCTGATAACAAGCAATAAATGTTATAGCGCGACAGCGCGGCGACGATACCCGAGCGGTGACTTACAACCCGGGAGTTCTGTGGAAGTATTAATGCGGCCCTCGCTGGATCAGCCATGGTGTTGGTTTCCCTCCAAAGTTCTTGCGGGCCCTTTTGGGGAATACGCTTTTGTGACCATTGACTGTAGGGATGAAACTTTGGAAGATATTGTGCCGTTGAAAAGAATTGGGTGCTTACCAGAAATGAAATACCCATTTAAGTGCTACAAATACGATGTGGAGCTACCCAGTGATCAGGAACTACTGAATTTAATAAAACGAAAGGATTTCTTTCGAATTTGGAATCAGTGCACTAAAACAGTGGGGATAGCAATTAATCAGAATAAGCTGACCTATTTAATCCGGGGTGATTTCAACCGCGTAGTAAAATTTCAGTGGGTAAGTCGTCTGTCACATTTTGCGAGCGATAATATTTTTAGTGTGGTATTACTCGTTACGCTGTAGTAATAACGAGAATTTCTTTCACATATCTGTACTAATTACATTCTTGTTATCAGTCCACAAAAAGTACAGATTTTATCAATGGAGTTCTCTCAGTACAACTTGTTTCACCGGTTCACATTTAAGATTTGTCGTCAGTTGATCATTATTAAACCCGGTTCATATTTGTGTGATTTTGTTTTCCGCAGAAAGATTCCTGGATTAGGACGCTCATCTATTCATCCACACACCCGCAGCCATCTGCATCTGCTAGACGCAGGATTTTTACCGGCCCTTGTCGTCTCCCTTTTAATTTGGTACGCACTTAATTCAATAAATATCACGTTCGCAAACAGTGCTAACAATATTCTCCCTTGTTTTAGGAGAACTTCTCAAACATACCTCACGCGCTCCAGACACCTTTATCTTGCATTAACAAAGTACTGCCAGCCGAAATGATACTGAAAACGTTTTCTTTCTTGGATGTGGACGACCAGATCAAGTGCCGGCGCGTCTGCCACAAATGGAACAATCTTTTAGAACAACCAAGGCGAGTGAAGATCGATCTGTCTAAATACAGCGAACAGCACGAGCTGGCCTTGACCATCCACAAAGTCGTCACCAATGCCACACGAATACTGGTGTTAACCGGTAACTATCCTCACGCAAATGGCATTAGATTTCTACCGCGTTTCCGCATAGTGATCCAAATGTTAAAAGCCAAAGACATCAAAGTACCGGTCATTGTAATTGCCCATCGGGCTATCTGGGCGGATGATCTCCTGGACTACTCCGACCCGTTCCAGCTAACATTTCGCACAGAATGGAGTGAGGTCTGCGAAAAGCTGGTCCTTGAAAACGTGACCTTGCAGGCCTTGTTCGAAGCGCAAGACGAAGAGAATCGGGTTGAGGAAGTTGATGTTGACTTTGATTCTGGTTGCTATGACCGGTATTATACGGATGCATGTGGGGTGATGTTGAACATTGTGAAGGGAGTGATAAACACCAATAAAGAAGGTAAATTGGAAGATGTGTTGAGTATCTTGGAGGAAGTATGCCCGGAAGCGGATTCTGTTTACCATCATGCCGTTCGATTTCTTGAAGCTGATCTAGCACGAATCTGCCGGAAAAGTTGTCCAGCGCAGCAAAAGAATGTTTTAAAGGTGAGAGTGTGTACAGTTCACTGATTACGGAAACAGGCCCTTCAGTGAACTACTTGGATATGCGACAAAATCGGTTGCTCGCTGATTACAACCGGCTTAGTCCGGCTAGCAGCGATTAAGGAATAATTTCAATGTCGCCTGTGCATCACTCACTTTTACACAGTACACAGAACACAATAATAAGGATTTTCACCAAACAAATCTGAGAAAGAGAGGAAACTAACAAATATACTAGCAGCAGCATTAGCATAATAAACAAATTTTTCAATTAGATCAATGAACTATCGCAATGTCCTTTAATAAAGTTTACTTCAGCCTATTTTACGTCAGTTAGAGACGACTTAAGTTGATTCCAATCTTAACTTGTGAGTTGCGATACTGTCAAGTGAGCAACCGCGCAGGATGGGTCGGACCGAAATAAGAATCGCCGGAAGCCGGGCAATACACTTGGCAACCGCATTTCTCGTAATCGAAGGCCGAGGCTTGGTAATTCGAGCGTCTTTCTGAAGTAATGTAGGAACGCACACACTACTGCTGGCAACTAATTGTTCGAACCTGTTTAGATGCTGCGAAAATGGCAGCCAGATGATGCCAGATTTTGTTCGAATGGTGAATGGAACCACAATGACTTGACTACCATCGCACTCGAGTCGTTACGGAAGGTAACGGTACTGGCTCTACGTTACCATCTGGCAGAAAGATACCGGGTTCGCGAAGACGTGGTCGAGGAGGACGAACCATGGCAGCCCTCTCGTTCTTATCGGTACGGCGATTACGGCGAAGGTTACGATTCCGATTAGCATGATTGTCTCGTCTATTACCTTTAATTTGTTTTGCATGAAAGTACCATTTTAACGTAATCTAGCCTAGTTATATTCCATGAAGTAGCACGTTATTACTTTCGAACCGATTCGGGTTTATATACATTCGTATAGATACTTATATAGCTTACTGATTTTACGACGCAGGTGCTGCCGCTTTTGCACTTTAATCGGTACTATGACATCGCTCGTTTGCGCATTAAGAGAATTCAGCTGATTAACTGATGGTCTGGGTTGCTTTGCGGGTTTCAATTGGCGGCGTAGAAGGAAGTGAGTTAGGAAACTAACAATAAAGCATTTACCATACAAGTACTGTACGCCCTATGGGTTATTGAAGTTACAGTTTAAATCGCTTAGCCGACCGTATCTACATTGTACCGCGCTAGGTACCTCTACCGTATCCAACCTTACTTCGAATATGAGGAAGTTTTCGTAATTAATACATATTCATGAAGAAAAGAACAACGAAAGGTTACTGTAATCCATCGAAACCAAGGGTAGGCTTTCCCACCCAGGCAGCCTGCTCGTACCAGGGGGGCATAGCAAATTCAGAACCATTCACCGTCCATACTGTACAGTTCACGCGGGGGAGAATCACTGGTAGCACAAACCAGCCTTCGCAACGCTACGCTTTTTGTTCCTCGAAATCCGTCAAAACTGAAACACTTGTCATTTGTTTCATCCTGAATTAATCTTGCCTAGTGATGGAGCAAAAGAAAGCGCAAAATGTTATGATAATTATGAGCCCAAGCAAGTGCGGTTTCATGGCACCTGAAGGATATTCGACGCATTTGCAGTTACCGTGCGTTTCTACGGACGCAACTTTCAACCGTTCTGGCTCCTGCCGTAAGGATCCATGCTAAACAGAACCGCAAAACGCATTGAATCCGCACTTGCTTGGGCTCATAATTATCATAACATTTTGCGCTTTCTTTTGCTCCATCACTAGGCAAGATTGATTCAGGATGAAACAAATGCCAAGTGTTTCAGTTTTGACCGATTTCGAGGAACAAAAAGCGTAGCGTTGCGAAGGCTGGTTTGTGCTACCAGTGATTCTTCCCCGCGTGAACTGTACAGTATGGACGGTGAATGGTTCTGAATTTGCTATGCCCCCCTGGTACGGGCAGGCTGCCTGGGTGGGAAAGCCTACCCTTGGTTTCGATGGACTACAGTATTGTACAAAACCTGAATCTTGGCGCAGTGAAATTCTTTAATGCGCACTCCGATTTTTTATTTAAATAAGAACAAATTAATAGCCGTGCAGCATACGTATTGGACTTATTGTACTACTGCATATCATGCCGTTGGTAGGCAGACCATTAACAGGAACTGTAGTTCACGATGCATCGTTCCTGTTTGATTCTACCTTTATAAAACAGTTCTGTATCATCTGGTACACTGATAGCTTTCAAGATCAATCTTATGTAAGCTTATATATGATTCAGAGTTTAAACAGAACAAAATTTGTTCTTTCTCTGCGGATTCGCTGTTGATTTTACTTCGGTAGACAGACTAGCAAGCTTTTGGCAATATTAATCCATATTTCCATACTTTATTCACACCTTCTCAAACAGTTCAGATACCTAAGAAATAACAAAAACCTTCAGAAAACCATGCACATTGCAAGCTACAAATACGCCTATGCGCATTACGGCATCTAACTTCTACATACAGTATTTACGACAACAGAGCACATACAATTTTGTTTATGTACATACATATAATTTACATATAATTTAATGCTTACCTATAACTGTTAAGTATTTATACGGCATAAGCCCGCTTGTACTGTTTTACCAAAGAAAAGCTATAACTGTTCCTATTACGTATAATGACAGCAGTTATTTACTAAAGCCGCTGATACCTTAACTACTTCACCCTACTTGTTTGCTCTGGTACAGTTGTGGTTTTCTTAGCGTACGCTCTTATACGACGCGTGATTTTAATACACGCGAGTTTGTTGAATAACATTTTGAATATGTCGGATTAATTATGTGCGTTAATAATTTTTAGAGCCTGATCTTAGTAAGAAACGGAGAAATTTTGAAAAGGCATTGACCAGTACAGGACTGCATAAGTCTGCATTACAATAATATGTGATGCGAACCGAAAAACCTTTAAAAGAACAATTGATTACTTCAACCTGAAACCCGAAAGCATTTTTTTGCTCAAAATTAATAATCTCAAAACTTTGAACTTGTACCGCAGCAACAAGCAAACTCACTGATGCAACGAAGTGAATCATCATGTAAGAGTGCTACCGAACCGTGTACTTTGAACTACTTTCTCTACTACCGGTAGTGGGAATTAAAGTATTGTACAAGCACGCGCGGATTTGGATTATTAAATCAACAGAGCGTCTCATCCGCACTTGTTGATGCATCGTTCGCACTGCGTATAGCACAGTAAGTTGCTCTTCGTGCATTCCTGCACACATGGTGAATTACCAACCACCACAGCACACCCGGAAGTGTCTGACTTGATTATCTTGTATTTAATTCTCAGTTCTCAATTGATTCAGTTCTAGACAGCATTAAATTCCAATAATTAGTTCTTAAAGAATGATGGAAGACGATTTCTGGTATTGGCGTGCTGTGGATGTCGAGGGGGAAGACGGATTGATCCGTCGTGGTATGGTTATAGACGTGGATTCGCAGCGTTGTTTCACGGTCGATTTTGGCTATCCGGGACATCGCGCGGACTCGATACCCAGCAGGAAATGTTGGCAGCGATCCCAGAGCGATGATTTCCATCCCGGAAGCTCTGTGGAAGTACTGATGCAGGTGTGGTTTCCCTCCAAAATCCTTGCGGGCTATAATGATTCTTACGCTTTTGTGGCAGTCGATTTAGGGGACAAAACTGTACAAGAAGTTGTGCCAATGAAGAGAATTTGTAGCGTGCCGGTAACGAAACACCGAAATAGATGCTTCAAATACGAGATGGAGCTACCTGAAGACCAGACACTGCTGACTATGACGAAAAGAAGCGATTTCTTTCGAATCTGGAATCAATGCACTGGGACACTGGGGATTGCAGTTCAAGACAAAAAGCTGACATATCTTTGCCAGAGTATTTGGGACCGCATAACAACATTACAGTGTGTAAGTCTCAAACAAACCACTGCTTACTCACTTACTGTATACAATAAGAGTATACCTCGAGAGTGCTGCCTTGATTTACTACTAACACTGCAAGTGACCTTGAAACCGTGGTTTATATCATAATGTCGTCCCTGGTTTTCAGGTATTCATAGAAATAGTGTTCGCATATCGTAGAGCTGGCTGCTGGTATTTTCAGAATTATTGTCGCGCTGCACTTCTCCTTTCGATGACTATTTTACTATTCACTACATGTGGTAACGCTACAGCAACAGTGATTCCGTAAAGTGTAAACACCGCAAAATGCGCAGGCGACGAAGGCCGCATTGGGCGACATATGTCGCTCATAACGGGGCACAACAAGAGATCTGACAGACTAGGGAAATCTCAAAATTTGTGAAATTTTTTGGTCAGTGTCACGGTGACGTAGCCGCTTTCTGCACTCTGGTATTACTCTTCTGGTTTGCATTTCATCTCCTGAGCGGCTGTTAAAAATTAATGCCTTTAGATTTCGATATGTAGCTGCACCAAAATAAAAAATTGCAGTACCTTTGGACGGTGACAGAAATAGTTATACGAAAATTAAGCCCTGGGTGTTTTATTTGTAGAATAAAGTAGTCTAATTATGTCACGGATTGTGTAGACCAGTTTCAGACTTCTGAGATCGCTAGACGTAAACAGAAAGCAACCTAGCCGCGGCCAACAGAATCTGGTAAAGCAGAAGGTAAACAAGCCGTGCAATATTATTCTTTTTGGCACGTTCTGTCGCCTGTAAACGTTTCCCAACACTTGGAATGCTTGTTGATCTTTTGAACTAGGTACTACAACACTATAATAATTATAATGATAGAGCGACTTTGAGTCGTGAGTCATATTCAACGCCATGTTAAGCTTGCACCTGAACCGATCAGCAATTTTCAAAGGTCACAGGTCAACCGATTCCATTGGTTCTTTTTGCATTCTGTTCCCGAAATTAGCGCAGCCCTATGCGAAAAGTACCAAATTTCTCCGTGTAAACAGACAGTTATGAGATAGCGCAGAAAAAACACCAATCCAGGCAGAAAAAGGGCCGTGGCCAGACTTACAATGATCAGGTCACCTGATTCAGGTGAGCACATACAAACCACAACAGACACACTGTCCAAGTGGCGCTATTCCGTTATCTGTGCAATATTCCGAGTTCTAACGGAAGCGACGTCACTTGACCGGTTTTGATTTTCGTATTTGTGGTTGTTCGTTGGCCACCGTTCTGATTTGTTCTTATTTCTACGCAGGCTCATCAACTGTACAGCACGCTTGTGACTTTGTCCGATCTACACATAAACTTGTCTGCACCTTCTGGCCGCTGCACTGTCACACAACTTCGTCATTGGCCGTTCAGCTCGGTAGAAGTAGGCATTGGTTCAAGATTAGCATTGATTTTTACAGGTGTCGAACCGCGCTGATGATCGACCGTTCTGGTTCTAGGAAAATTTCCCAAAACTACTTGACGTGCTCGGCACGCCCTCATCTTGCATCAACAAAGTCGTGCGGGCGGAGATAATCATGAAAATGTTTTCGTTCTTGG
The DNA here is from genome assembly GCA_034698045.1 of Paramacrobiotus richtersi. Lineage (NCBI taxonomy): Eukaryota > Metazoa > Tardigrada > Eutardigrada > Parachela > Macrobiotidae > Paramacrobiotus > Paramacrobiotus richtersi. The sequence goes on along the minus strand of JAQGAU010001237.1, from coordinate 5,364 downwards.
ATGCAGACGAGCAGATCAAATGTCGTCATGTTTGTCGGAAATGGAACGGTCTTCTGGCATCAGCATGGCGAGTGGAGATCGATCTTGCGAAATATAAGGACGAACACGAGTTGGCCTGGACCGTGCACAAAGTTGTCAACGGTCGCACCCGCATACTCGTGCTAACTGGCACAAATTCCGACATTTCAGCTCCTTTCCGCACAGTAGTCGAAATGTTGAAAGCCAAAAACATCAGAGTGCCGGTAATGGTGCTGTCTCACCGGACTGTCTGGGCGGATGATTTCCTGGATTACTCCGACCCGCTTCAGCTAACGTTTCGCACAGAATGGGCAGATATTTGTGAGAAACTCGTACTTGAACAGGTGAACTTGCGGGCCTTATTCGAAGCGCAAGATGAGCGGAATTGGCTTAACACTCACCATCGTCCTCGTCAGTGGAAGCGGTATTATGCCACGCCTGAATGAAGCTGTTTATAGGGACCATGACGCAATAAAGGCTGTGTTTTTTTTTCCATACGAGATGGAATTGACAATTGTTAGGGGCGTGATTAATACCAAGGACGAAGTTCAAGTGGAGTCTGTGTTGAATATCTTTGAGGAAGTGTGCCCGAAACTGGAACTTATCCCAGGCGCAGCTCGGTTTGTTCGCGATTATCTGATGGGTGTTTGTCAAGAAAGTTCTCCTCTGTGGCGCGAGAGTGCCATCAAGGTAACAATGCATACAACCTGGATAATGTAGGAATGGGTACACTGTTGATTTTCAACTAATTAGTTGATTTTCAACTAATTATGTGTATCTGTAGATGCTGCGGAAATGGCAACCAGGAGATTCCAGATTTTGCTCGAATGCTGAACGGAATAAGGATTACTTAGCTGGCATTGCCGTTGAGTCGTTAAGGAAACTAACGGTACTGGCTCTTTGTCATCACCTAGGAGCAAAAAAGCGAGATCGCTACATTGATGAGGATGAGCCCCTAACGTGGCAGGAAGAGATGTCCGATATTTATGATTCCGATGACGGTTACGATCATGACGGTTACGGTCACGACGGTTACAATCACGACGATTACGGTTACGATTACGACGGCTACGGTTACAATTCCGATTAGCATGGGGCCGAAAGCAGTACCATAATATTATCTAGATCAATTGCCGTAATTAAGACCAAGATTAACGTCGGTTACGGCGGTTCGAAACCTTGGGCTGTATGGACGTGTACTTTATTAATTCTTTTTGTTGTGACTGTATTTGTGCAGGTCCTTCGTATATGCTTTTGTTACAATGCAGAACTGCTGCCGATTTTGCGTTTGGCTGTTACTGGAACTTCGTTCGTTTACGCATCAAAGCGAACAGTGAACTAATTTACTGGCAGTCAATGTTGCCTTTTTCTGGGAGAATGCCGGCATCCCGGCAGATTCCGACATGTTGTGGTAGAGTTTCGACAACAGAGCGACGGAATTCGGAGAACCACAAAGCAAAGTACGGAATAGGTTGACTTGTCGAAGAGCGGCTCGAGAGGTTGAAGAGATGAAGTCGATACGCGTACATACATACATAATTATCTTCATCTCGGTGCGTCTGAGTGTTGCATCACGATTTGCTTCAACTTTAAGCAGGCTCACTTCAATCTCCATTCGTGCGCCTTCTCGCGGGCAAGTCTACAGAAAAATGTACAGTAACGTACATAGAGTAAGTACATTCATTGCAAGGACACGTCCATCTGGGCGCGCTTGAAATATTTGATCGCGAAACCGTCCAGTTGCGCGCGGTTCAAACTGAACAATTAAAAATGTTCTTTGTCTGTAGATTCACTTGTTGCTTTCATTCTTTTGGACTAATGAGCTGGCGTCTGTCTTTTCTAAAAGCGTCTGTACGCTCGATTTCAGCATATGCCGAATTGGAATATTTCAGCAACCAGTGGCTGAACTTTAAAGTGAAAAATACTTGCATTTATGACTCAAATAGCCGAGCGATTTGTAAATAGTGGTCGGAATGATGAAAGTCAAGACGATCAAAGTGCCGGTAAGGGTGCTGTCTCACCGGACTGTGTGGGCGGATGATCTGTTGGATTACTCCAACTCACTGCAGCTAAGGTTTCGTGCAGAATAGGCACATGTCTGCGAGAAACTCGTACGTGAACACGTGAACTTGCTGGCTTTATTCGACGCACAAGATGAACGGAACTGGCTGGGCACTTACTATCGTCCTCGTCCATGGCAGCGGTATTACACCGTTCCATATGAGGTGGGATTGACAGTTGTTAAGGGCGTGATAAACACCAAGAAAGAAGTCAAGCTGGAGTATGTCTTGAATATCTTTGAGGAGGTGTGTCCGGAATTGGAACTTGTCCCAGGCGCAGCTCGATTTGTTCGCGGTTATCTGATGGATTTCTGCCAAGAAAGTTTCCTCTGGGGCGAGAGAGTGTCATTAAGGTAACAGTGCAATCAGTAAATACAGTTTGCAGGATGTAGTACACTACACTGTAGTGTCCATGACTGCATCATATAAGTTTGTTAAATTGCATTTACTGACTGCATATTTGTACAGTCCTGTATACTTTATCATGTGCATCTATTCATACAAATACAAAGGTAAAATTAAACAGTGCGTTGGACCCGTTGGTTGACACTAAAATATCCCACAAATTATATGTGTATCTGTAGATGCTGCGAAAGTGGCAGCCAGGAGATTCCAGATTTGTTTCGAATGCTGGATTAGCTAGTATTGCCGTGGAGTCGTGACGGTACTGGCTCTCTGCCATCATCTGGGAGAAAGAAAGCGGGATCGCTACATTGATGGGGATGAACACGTTACATGGCGAGAAGAGATGTCCGGTACTTATTGTTACGACAACGATTACGATGATGACTACAATTAGCAGTACTATTCAATTCCCGTATGAAGCTTACACTCTGGATGCACCAATGTTGCTGCCGATGCTCTTTCCGGCAACAAACGCGACGTTTTCCGTTATATTGTGCCTTTGTCAAATGATAATGAGTTCCTGTATTTACATATCATGCCCTTTCCACTGAAAGGTCATTTGTTTCTATCTATGTTATATTATTATGTATTTTTGTCGATTTTGCATTTATCAGTGGTACAGCTGCGATGGTTGTGCGTACAGGAAATGATCCGCAGATTTTACGTGGATCATCAGACCCAATCAAAGTACTGGTTCTCATCTGCTGCACATCTAGAATTGTACAACGATTTCACATGAACTACAAAAAAAAATAACTCGCAGACCACAAAATTTTAAGTGTACGTTTTCGAAGCGCTGGAATGTGACTATAGATCTAATTAGATCTATCATGTCAGTACCTCTACGATTTGCACTGGCGGCTGGCGCTGTACTTTTGATGGTTTGTTGATAATTACGGTGTAAATCGCGAAAGCATATCATCGTTGATCGGCAATCTATCCCGTTTGAAAGTCAAGTCCCCAAAAAATGGAGCCTTTACTGTGTCTTTAGTCTACTGTCCCTGTAGCTTTGTATGTTACGCGCACAGTTACAGTCTGATTAACACTAGTACTGGACGGAGTTCGTGCAACGTACATTTTGCCGGAGATGTTGTGCATGGTTAAAGTGTACTGAGCGATATGTTGTTATCAGCTCGATTTGTGCATTATGAACGCAACGAACACTGAAAGGATCGCTGACCAAGGCCGAGTTTGGTCGGGTTTGCTGATGACAAGCGGGTAAAGCTGTAACCGGGCGACTGAATGCTGAAATGAGTGAATATGTCAGCTGTAACAGACAGTAACATCACAGTTTCGTCTTATTTTTTTCTAGTACACTATGCAGAATCAGTTGTTTTTAAGCGAAGCTGAAAAGGTGACAAAGTGAGGAAACCGAAATCACGCTCCCTAATAAACCAAGCTTCAGTTTTGCTTACAATATCTTCAGATAATGGTTCAACATGGAGATAACTCAGAGCCTTCTGCAACGATTGATTTGAACAGAGTATACAGCAGCTTAACAAGTATGTCATAATTCTTTCTCGGCATACGGGTAGCTTGGTTACAATGCAGCACTCTACACGCAAACGAATGTGGATAGGTAGGTTTCTTGGGTTATAAAACTACGCTTCAGTCTGCTTCTGTTTCTTTGTTTCGGGAGCAGTAGATAACTCCGCTTCATTGAAGACACTACAAAACAGCACGGGCAGTTTGCACGGTAGGTGTACGGGTATGTTACTGCTAGTACAAAATCAGAATTTATTGGAACTGGAATCCCGGATCAGAGCCTGACACTGTCAAGGTTCTGCATCTCTACAACTCATAAACATCTACGGAGACCCTCACCTAACGATAAAACTCCAAAAAATCTTTTCAGCATGTGCGAAAACCGTATTTGGGTCATTCGAGGTTGTTCGATGGCAATGATTAGGTGCATGATTCGTACACGAACGGCCTTGACTCTGCATTGTCACATAAATATGTACCGCTATGTGTAGTGTTAAGCGGTGTGTCTAGTTATAATTCTGTCGCATTGTTGTCACCTTGCTTTTTGCATTCCAAGTCCTACGAAGACAAATCATACGACACCTTGCCGTAAATAACTAATCCTGATTAGGACTTGATTCTGCTGAAGACTCAGAAATCAAGTGAAACGAAAGACCCGATGTCATCAATTCGCGTTTTCGTACTGTTGAAACAGAATTTAAGTGATCGTCTGTGACCGGCAATAAAGTCCCCCCCGCCAAAAAGTCCCCCCGGACTTTTTTGCCGGGTCCCCCCTGTAACCATCGCCAAAAACGTAACCCTTGCGCACACTTGGTGACCGCAAGGACCTATGACGTATGCTCGAAAATCGTGGCGATCCAAGATCCGCCACCAAGCGCCACCACCGCAACCACTGTGACCAATATCCGCATTACACAATTTCGGTTTAACCGCCGGCGGTGTCGTCTACAGGGACACATAATTGTCGAGTTTCTTTAACTAGGGTGTACTTGATTGCCGGTGATGTTCCGGGTGCAGAAGCTAGAGGGGACTTAATTGCCGGCGATGTCTGAGTACTGTGGGAAGGGGGACCTAATTGCCGGTGGTGTTTCGGGCGCTGTAGCTAGAGGGGACTTAATTGCCGGTGATGTCTGGGTACAGTAGGTTGAGGGCGATTTAAGTGCCGGTGACGGATTTGATACTGTTTGAGTGAGGGTACTGAACTGTCGGTGACATTTTGGGTACTGTAGGAAGAGGGCACTTCATTGTCGGTAACATTTTCGGTGCTGCAGGTGGTGGGGGAATTAGTTGCCAGTAATGTGTTAAATGCTGTAGCTTGGGGGGACTTAATTGCCGGAGACGGTTCGGCACGGGAGTCTTAATTGCCGGCATTGAATATGGAGGGGGACTTAAATTG
>JAQGAU010001236.1:0-20393 GCA_034698045.1 Paramacrobiotus richtersi | reverse complement strand
TGAATATTATCTTCAAAAAATGAAAATATTACAAAATATATAGAAAATAAAACATAAAATATGAAAAAAAATATTGTTAAAAATATTAAAAAATATTGACAATATACGAAACATAAAATATTGAAACATACTGGTGATAAATAAAATAATAAAAAATATATAAAAAATTTTTGACAATATATTGAACATAAAAAATACCAAAAGATATTAAAAACGCTCACGTTTTGAAACTATGAAAGAAACGATCCTCTTTCTAAAAATTATTAACCTGTTCGGCGTTTTTCTTCTAGCCACCACGTGAAAAACCCTCATGGCGACCTGCAACCCTTCATGCTCATCAGTACAGGCCAGTTTGTCCCCAGCCAATCAAATTCATCGAGGTTATCCAGAACCGATTCAACATGAGCGAAGATTGTCTGTACCTGAACATCTTCACACCTAACGTAAGTTTCACCTTCGTCTAAACTTTGTTCAATATTTTTCATATAAATGATATAATGGACTTGTCTTCTAGATCACAGAGTTGATCTACCCCGTGATGGTATTCATCCATGGTGGAGAATTCCACTGGGGAGCCAGTAACGTGTACCCCGGTCACATGTTATCAGCATCACAGGGCATTGTCGTGGTTACGTTGAATTACCGTCTGGGCGCACTGGGATTCCTATCCACCGGTGATACGAACAGTCCCGGGAACTATGGGTTACTGGATCAGAGAATGGCTGTTGAGTGGGTACGGAATAATATCCGGGCGTTTAAAGGCGATCCGGATCGGATCACGCTGTTTGGACAGGGTGCCGGAGCGGCCGCTGTTGGTTTGCATACGATTTCGTTTCGTTCGAAAGGTACAATGGAATTCGACGGTGCTTTGCATAATGTAAGCAGTTTCTCTTTCTAGGACTTTTTGGATCAGCAATTGCGCAAAGTGGCTCAGAAATGGCGCCCTGGGCGGTCATCAAACACTGGGAACAAGCGTGGAATAATAGTAGGAAATTTGCAGAATTGGTCAACTGCTCGACGTATTCGTCTGAGCGCTTGGTCAGCTGCCTGCGTTACAACCGTTCCGGTGTTGAACTGGGAGAAGCAGCAGAATTATTCAAGGTCAGTATGCTCTCTTTTCACTTTCTTATTTTTAAAATATTTGTATCTATATTCATTATTGTTTACTTTCTATTTATTTGTATCTATATTTATTATTATTATTATTATTTTCTGTTTATTATTATTATTTTTTGTTTATTATTATTACTATTTTCTATGTAATATTTTTTAATATTTTCTGTTTATTTGTATCTGTATTTGCTTTCTATTTATTTGTTTATTTTCTGTTTATCATTTTTATGTTTGATTTATCTTATTTTTTTTTAAAATATGGAAAAATAACTTAATTTTATCTTTTTTTTTGTGATAAATATCATGGTATTCCTCTTCCTTGAAGATTCAGTATACTTACTCCTCGATCTGTTCATATGTGCGTGACTTCTGTATTCATTTTACTCATTTTTCAAATGTTTTATTTTAGCCCGATTTCGGGTTATTTGGATTCGCACCGGTTGTCGACATACCAGAATCCCGTGGCGCACTCTCTCCTGACTTTCAGTTCCTTCCTATGACACCGGAAAGACTCCTAACGAGTGGCGCTTACGATCCGCGGATGCCGTTTTTGAGTGGTGTGACGGAAGATGAAGGATTCAGTTTCCTAAGTATGCGAAATGAGTGTATCTTGTAATTTTGAAGCTGACTAGTCCATTTTCTTCTGCGTTTAATGTAGAAAACAACGCAGTCATCAAGTCTAAACAGCTGAGTTATTTCGTCACACCTGAGGATCTACATGATGCCGTTCGGGATCTCCTGAATGTGGAGAACTATACCCAGAATATTCCGGCTTTTGAGAATGCTGTTCGATTTTTGTATACAAATTGGCCGAACCCCACGGACGAAATGATGCGGAGAAAACAATTCGTCAACGTAAGTATCGTCAGATCGTACAATATGCGTCAGACCAAGCGGCAGTTATCAGTATGCGTGGTCACTCACAATACTTCTGTAACTAGATGTAAGATCTTGTATCTCATGCATCGCGTCCATCGAAAGGATATATGATAGTGTTTTTTCTTGTAGCTGTATTCGGATATCTACTACAAATCCCCGGCGTATAAATCCATACATCTACGTGCCAAGGCAGGAGCACCAGTATACCAGTATGTCCTGAATTACTCTACAGAAGCCACCCGAAATGTCTCAGATCCTTCTTATGGTAAGTATTTTGTCTTGATTTAGTTCTGTAATTGTCGAAAAATGTTAGATGTTTACTATACTATCGATATAAATGTACACCATGTGCGTGCAAACTCTATCGTGTTATACAGGCTTTGGTTTCGTTCCCCACTTGGAAGACCTCCACTTTGTGTTTGGGTTCCCATTTTTAAATGATCCACGACATAACAATGATACTCCTTCGATTGTTCCATCGACATTCCGTCGTATAGACTGGACGCAAAGCGATCGTAATATGAGCGACTTTATGATGCAAATGTGGGCCAACTTTGCCCGAAATGACACTCCCACCCTCGTGCCCGTGTATAACACCAGTTGGGAGAGATACACACCATCCCGTGATGCTTACCTGGTACTGAACACAACCAATACGTCCGGTGTCTATCACAGTTATCGCCCACTGGAATCGGCATTCTGGAGCGACTATCTACCGGGTCAAATCTTCCCGACGAATCCGACACTCAACGTCACCGAATCACCAGTGGAATGCGATAGCTACGTGATTACGGCAAATGTCTTCGGTGTGGTGGGAGGAATTGTATTGTTTGCTTTGGTAGTTACGTGTGTTTTGTACATTAGACAGAAGAGAGTGTGCGAAAGGGAGTTCTAGTTGGAATGAATGAGTTCCTTGAGGTAACCCATAGTTCAAGCGTTTATTACCAGTCATGATTGTTTTGTGGGAAACTGAGTTTTGACGAATTTTGTTACATTTGTTTCAGCAGTTATAATTCCTTTCTTTGGTTGCGAACGGTCTTCATTTTTTCTGTTGCCACTTAAATTGACGAAAATGTATATTTTAAGCTGGTATTTGTTGAACAAGAACTGGTATCGACTGCAGACAATCTATTAATATTAAAAAAAAGAACACCATAACTATTCCTAAAAGACTTGCCAATACTCCCCCTTCTCCTGTTTTACAAAACCCTGCAGCTCAGGGAGGAGCTGCAGACATCATGTCCGGGCAGTAATAACGCTCTTATCCCGATTCGGTTACGTTTGATTTTTTTCTTCCTGTAAACAGCCTTCCGGAACGAAACACGTAGTTCGTTGCAGATCTAGACCTACGCTGTTACTGCGGCATCCTGCTCATTTAGCACTGGGCGGTTACTATTGCCCGCGCGGCAGTGATTCTGTTCCGGAGAAACACTTTTGCCGAAAAAAATAACCGGCTTTAGAATTCAAATCTCTATACAAAAACCGTATTCCAGAGAGAGGTGATTGATGCCGGTTGCAGCAGCACATAAATAAAGCAACGCGCGCAGCGCGATACGGGTTGAAGTCGGTAGCTGTCGTGAGCTAGACAAAATCGGCGCTTTTTGATTTAGATTAGAATGGTTCGCTATAATGAGGCATTTGTGCACCGAAAGCCGATTTTTATCTAATTTTTCAAAATATATTATTCTTTGAGCGCGCTTTGTCGGCACCGTTCGTCAAGTAGATAACTAGATAACACTCATGTTAATTATATTTCGTCGTAATTTGTCTATGAATGCGAAACATTCCAATATTTCGAGCTAATGGTCACATTGAATCAGGCATGTGGTTTCTCCACAGCTTCCATAAATGCACTGTGCGGGAGCATACTTCGAATTGCCTGTACGACCTAGCAGTTGGAAGTGTTTGGCGGTGGTCAGTTTTGCGATTGCAAATGCTATACTACTACAGATACTCTCTACACGGTAACACTATACTGGAAAGCGTACCCATATTCCAAATCTTGTTTTGGTTGAGTTGTCTGTTGCTTCGGTTAGAAAGAGAAGGAGGGAGTACGGCTGTTATTTTTCTAGCGATTGCGATAGCGATTTATTGTCAATTATCGTGACAACCATCGTCTATGTATAACATTATTCAGCACGTAGTAACAACGCACATGGCTCCTCAGAAAGATTGGTTATGCATTTGAAAACAGGGACGCAGTCTAACGGGCAAAAAGTCAGCCGGGCACAACGTTAATCAAACATAACAGAGTTTCACAACCAAACGAGTAGTGCCCACGCGCAGGAAGGATGACACGCAGCAGCCGCAGCAATAGCGGCCGGTGCACCAGCCCCGGCACTGGCCGCTGTCCCAGCGCATAACATACCAACACACGTCCCCATACAAAGACCGTAGGTTACCGGTCCACAATGTGCGATGCTAGCAATAATCAGAATCAAGAAAAAAAGTCTGGGAATATTAAACTGGGAATGTCCAACCATTGTCCGTTTGGTGTAATCTCAATATTCTCTGGTGACTGTTTCCGCACCGCACCAACGTCAAAATATACAGTCAGGTGGGGACCTCCCATAAAAGGTTCTAATACGTCTTGGCGAAATAATGCGATCAACGCAAGAAAACGTACATCACAAACTTGTCTGCAAAGTAGGATCAATAAATTTAAGGCTTAGGATATGAACAGCTTTCACTGTTCGGTTATCTTGCAATTTGACAGACATTTGTGCTTCCTGCTGTTGTCTGTTGAACAAGAACTGGTATCAACTGCAGACGATTTTTGTTTTATCGCATAACAATATTATCGGTCTTTCGAGCGTTTCTAATGGTCTCATCATTTGTTCACCATTACTAATACTCTCATCATTTGTTCTGCATTACTAATACATACTCTCATCATTAATTTGTTCAGCATTACTAATACATACTCTCATCATTTGTTCAGCATTAGTAATACCCTCATCATTTGTTCATCTCCAGTGCCTGTGGCAAAAATTTATTGCTTTATGTGCGAACAGTTTTCATTGTTCAGTTATCTTGGATATGTTAACGAACTTTGTGTTGTTGTGTGTTGAACAAGAATTGGTATCGAATGCAGATAATTTCAGTTTAATCGCATAGCAGTTGACACCGTTGCTTCACGTAGTCTAGTCATCGTCACATCGTCTGTTCATTTCCTCGCTGGTCCACAGAATAACTGTTCGTTTTCAGAACTAGATTTCCATCATTAGCCGCGCTTAGTGCGGCCGCGAATACATCCTTCTTGAGTCCCTGTCTTCTCAGTTTATTGTCGGTGAAGTCCCTGGATGGTAGCATCATTAGGAGTTCTACCACACAACTAATACCTGGTGCGTTGTTACCTCGTCGCTCTTTAACAAGTGCAATTATATTTTGGTTTGGCCTGTTGCAGATTCGGAGCAAACATGCTTCCTTCGCGTTTGTTGGCAGTAGTTTTATGCTTGGTGTTAGCAGCTTCCCACGTTAGCAGTGGACTCATCACATACGGAGTGTGTATGGCGGGATGCTGTAGTGTCCTGTCTATTGGTATCAAAATCAGTGCCCCCGTCACCGGAGCGGACGATCAGCTAGTGGGCAGTCTGGCGTGCGGCGCTGCGGGATTAACCTGTTACAATGCTTGTAGATTTTTGCTATAAAAATTTGCTTTAGTCTGGAATAATCACGTTTGCAATTTGGTGTGAAGTAAAATTTAGTCAGTAAGCGAGATATTTGGACTAAATTTCGGAGCGGCTTTTGACTTTGTCCCCATTTGGCTTTTGACTTTGCCTTTCTACGACGAAAGGACTTTTTTGAATGTTCTTTCAATAAACATTTTGTTGTGTGCAGTGCGTTTCTATCGGCGAACGTTTCTGACCGGAATAAATTCGTTTCTCTTGTTCATGCAAAACACCATTCAAAAATGTTATCGTGACACAGAAAATCTATATGTTTCACAATCCTTAACATCGTCTCCCATTGGGTACCTAAACTGCCGACTACTCCGAATCAAACTTATTCATGCTCCGTACCGGCCGACCCATTCTGTTCACCTATGGATGTACCGTGTTTTGCCTCCCGTGTCGAAGGTCGTTGTTCGTGGTGGCAAATCTGTAGACGCATCCTTTCCTGCGCTTCTGTTTTAAGCACACGAGGAAGTTACTAGCATTCCTTATCGGCTTTGAATGCCGCATTATGAGTGACTCGAATTCACATTCTCTAATCCTAATCTACACTACGTAAAATAGGTATATCTGTTACGTACGTTTAGATTTCAGGGCAGAGCGAAGAACGCAAAGGTCACAGAAAAACGCCGGCTGGTTTGTTAGTCCATTTAACAATACATATTCTGTAGAGAAGCATTAGTAGCCAGCAGGACAGGAACAGCAATGATAACATGATGTACGTGTGTATCATGCAATGGGAAAGACAAGTAGCTAAATCTATATAGAGCGCCACAATCAATGAAACCATAGTTGGGAATTTCAAAAAATGAGGAACCTTTGTGCTGCGAATTTAGTATTGCTGGCAATCAGTTGATCGAAGTCCGTTGAACAAACCGTTTCTCCAAAATCCGATGATCTTGTGCATGAAAAAGTGGTAGAGCGTAACAGGTTTCCGACGTTTGAGGCGAATGTACCGTGGCAGACCGTTATCTGATCGATTTCCCAAACTGGTTCCAAAAATCGTCTATTGTCGAACAGTTGCTAATAGGTACCGATGCTTTTGTCGGCAAAATCAACTTTCATGCTTTACAGTTGTTAGCGTAGCAGCAAGTTGAAACTGATGATAAATTTTTGCAAGAATCCACACCCAAGGTTTCTTCGGATCCAGGAAAATAAACCACAGCTCATCGGCGCAGCGTTTACTAACTATCATCTAAATGTCCATTTCGTCCCGTGGTGCAGAGACTTCCCGAGACACCATCAAACTAGCCGATTGAATAAACCATTCATCAATATCGGGCGTCGCTCTAAACCAACACTCCACGGTTCCACTGTCCGCCGAACCAACATTATACATACTCATCCAGAAACACAGGGTCGATGCCGTAGTGTTGTAAAAATGATTGGATGTTGTGATTGGTCCTTCAACAGACATGAAACTTCCCAGTGAATAGGGGTGTTTTTGCGGGGAGACTAATGTTCGATTATTATGCCGCCAGAGGAACAGCTCATTCGCTGCTCCCCTTGCCACCATCTTGGGTGGTAAGGGCAGGTGCACTGTGCACCAGAGTACTTGTCTCTGATTAGTGTCCGCTGCGATCGACCAGTTCGGCATTGGCTCAGTGAATACATCGACTGCACGGGATACGTTGGGATGAAGACTATAGCGTTTCAGAATTGTCATCGTTCTGTTCACTTCGGCGTAACAATTCACTGTTCCGCTGGATGCAAATCTCACATTGATTATGCTCAGAATGGTACCTTGGCCTTGGAATAACACAGCGTACTGATGGTCGGCAACGTTGCTCCTTGGCACTAAGTGTCCGTTTTGAGTAAGTTTCCTGCCCTGGTGCGTCCAGGTTACCGTAGCGGAAGCGCTGTCGTAGGATGTTTCACAGGCAAACGATACCGTTTGACACACACTGGGTCTTTTTACCACTGTCGTTGCCGTAGCAGCGGTTCTTGTCGAGTCGGTGGGCGGAAAAACCAGTGTAATTTTGTCTCCGTTTATATTTGTGTAGGCCTGCCTGATAACTTCGTCCACTGTAAGACAGTTCGACATTGAGCTACTGGTTAGTGGACTATCATAACTGCTTACGTTGTTCCCAGACTACGCAACATGTATTATTTCAATCACTAATGTTATCAGCCTTGGTAAAAGCGATTGGCCAGGCTGCCTCTATTTCTCGATGCGCTTTGTAGCCCGGACACCGATTACCGGCACAATCTGCAAACCGGACAGCGTGAGGTTCGGGTACGACACACGACCTTCGGGAAGATCGTCCGAGCTGCAGGTTGTGAGTAGAAACCATTAGCCGAACCATTCTGGTTCTGCTTGATTAGCAAGAACTGTTTTTAATTCTCCAAATGGCGAAACTCAAAAAGTAAATTGGGGAGGGTTTCTTACTCTTGGTAAATCGCTTCATGCAGTACTGATCCCGAGTGGGAGCCTTGCTGGGTTAATCAACAACGAAACATTTTGCTGACATTTCGGGTGGTGTGCCATCTTTAAATATTTGCTATCAGCTGGGTAATGATAAGCTAGAAAGAGCTTCTTACTCACGTCTAGATTGTGCACTGGAGGTCATTTGGTCTTGATCGCCCTTGAGCCAGCTAGGCGTTGCACGGTGTACTGGGCATGCCCGAATGGATGATCCCTGCCAAACATGCAACAACGTTAGTATTTGTATGCCCAACATCACGTTGCAGGTAAGGGAGTTAACTCGCCTTAGGTATTCAACCGGCAGACATCCAACACAGTAACGGATAGCAAAAGAACGAAGAGTGTACTCACCCTGGCCTAAAAATATCACGGTATTTCGATGCTACACAAAATATACGACGCAATAAAACTGTACGGGTACCCAAACCTTATACCGTCTACCTCTTTTGGCCAAGTGGAGCATGTACCACGGCGTATGAATTTATCAAGAAACGAACGACAAAACAATTCCTTTTCCCCACACTGGACACTTAGCAACGCCAGCGCAATCGACGTTGCGAAAAGCACAAACTGATCATACCGATCTGCTTTAATCGATGGACCGATCGTCACCACACCGTACGCTAAGGTAATAATCTAATCCTTTGTACGTGTTTGACTTGTATTGTAATTATGTAGTGTGAAAATACAAGTTTTGACTGGAAGCACACCAAATCAAGTAATCCATCTATGTACTGTATCTGTAGTTTGGGTAGAATTAATGTGAGTTTTCATGATATTTATTTTGTGCCTGCGGAAAGGCATGATTATTATAAGGATAAACTTTATTCCTTTCACAGGAAAAAATGCTTAGGCGCACAGACAACTACATGTTTGAAACGTTTGGCATAAAATTCCCAATCTGATCTCGCTCATTCTCACGCGCCCACTTGGCATAGCGCCCAAAACTGCGGTCGCATTGCCTTCAACAATAGCAACAGAAAAATGCTGTTTTAAAAATGATCCCGAACGTAGGTCACCAGATTTCTCAAAAATTTTACGACCTAGAAACTTAAACAACTCCTTCGTTGAATCGATAAAAACACCTAGGGTTTCACAGGCGACTGGATAGATCTTGTACTGCATGATATAATTATATAAGGTGTTATATGTATGTATGTATCTTTGGAAACGCTTGCATCGAAGGTCCGTATAGTTTTCTTTTAGCTGTATTCGGATGTCGACTACAAATCACCGGCCTATAAATCCATCAATTTGCGTGCCCTGACAGGAGCACCGGTATACCAATATGTCCTGAATTATTCTACAGAAGCCGCCCGAAACGGCTCGGATCCTTTCGAGACACGACTAATACGTCTGGTATCTATCACACTTATCTTCCGCTGGAATCGGCATTCTGGAGCGACTATGGATCTGGTCACGTTTTCCCGATTAATCCGGTCTACCCGACTAATGCGACAACCGCCGCCACTGAAGGCGCAGTTGAATGCGATGAAAGAAGTTACATGATGAAGACAAATTAATATCATGGTTGCGGTGCTGGGGGTTGTATTGTTTGCTTTGATGGTTACGTGTGTTTTGTACATAAGACCGAAGAAAGTAGACGAAAGAGAGTTCTAGTTGGAATGACATAGTTCCTTGGGTTAATCCCTGCCTTTTTATTAGAGTCTCACGATCGTCAAAGATGTTTTGTGGGAAACGGAGTTTTAACGAATTTCATTGCATGTTTGTCATCATCGTGTTAACGGCAAAGGTTTCTATAACTTACGTTATGAGCTGATTGCTTCATCGTTGTTGTTGTCGAATCCTTCAGCAGCTTGACAACATCAAATTCTCATGTTGGATGGAGCATGCATGCAGTTTCGCAAGTATCTCTTGGTGTATCTTCATTGCGATTTATGAAACCAGCAAAAATATCCGGCGGCCGGGTATCATAGAATTGATCATAATACCGGGAGCAGTCCCGGGACCGCAAAAACTCCAGAACGGAAATAGTTTAACATGATCGGGTACTATTATCAGATAGCCCGTAGCGCAAAACGGTGCCACTGACTATTTAATTTCTTTTGAAAGTTCTCGGTGTTCCGGCCGGAAACAAAACAAACTTTCCTGCCCTTTACCGGCAAAACCGTCAACTGTAGAGCGATATTCACCAATTTTTATATCTGCTGACTGTTGCTAAGAAAAGAATTATTTTTGTTGAATATGCGCAAAATCGATACATGTACCGTCAGATCAAGATGCGAATACGGTGTATAAATAGAAGCGTCGAAATAAGTTAGAATCGAAGCGATAAACAGAATAAGTTAGCCGAGAATTTGATAGCTCCCGGCAAAAGTGGCCGGACGATGGGTGGATGGGAATGGGTGGACGGTGGGAATGGGTGGGACGATGGGTGGATGGGTGGGTGGTTTGCTGCGTGTCGATGGGTGGATGGGAATTTCGCCCTTGGAGCCGTAATTTACCGGTCACATTCGTTGTAAAATAGTTTGTACCTGGATAGTTTGTTCTGGATTCGAATCTGAATATAGATCCCAAGAAACCCTGAGGCGGCAGCCGAAGGTGTTTCTTGTATATATATATAACCGGCTCGAGTTGCAGAGTTTTTTGCAGAAAAGACTGTAGCAGTGCAAGTAAAAGTTTTGCAACTGGCTTCCTGACTCACATCACACATGGGCGCTTTCTTTGGCCCTAAATTCCAAAAATCCCAAAACTTACGAATTGACGTATACCGACCCAATGAACATAATACAATATTGGCTGCTGGGAAGCAGGTGGGCCTTGTGGGGCTAATTCTCGTAGACAGTGGGTGCTATACACTATTTGTATTGTACTGTGAAACCAAACTGCATGGCCACTTTCAAACTGAAAGTTTCAATCCTTTTTGACCACGAACCGCTTAGCTCACCATTTGTTAGTTTTTGATTGTCCAATCTTCAGTTTTATTTATTGTGTATGGTAAGCTGAGCGGTATCTGATCAGACAGGAATCGAAGGTGGCAGGCAATATGGTTGCTCAGCCTGCACTGCATATAGCATACATTGTCTACGAGAACTGCCCCCCAGAGGCATAAATGCTTCCCAGCAGCCAAAACAGTATTTTTTGTTCAGTTAGATGTCCTGTGTCTGCATGTCTGGGAATTTTCTGAACTTGGGGCCGAAAAAGCTCCCTTGTCAGCTCCGTTCTGTCCTTCCGAAGTGATATCATTTTTATATCAGAGGGACGATATAAATCTATCATTATTGTGTATTCAGGAGCGATGTACTGACAAATCGCCGCGGTCGAAGGAAAACCAGATGTGATAATTAAACCGGATAATTCTTACAGCCGACGCTCGGCTGCGAATGTGTTTACGCCCAGCGAAACAAGCAGTCCAGTTCTGATACCGCCGAACCCCTCCACCGTGATGTGACAGGCGCCGACTCTCTCGGCAAAATAGCCGAAACGCGTTTTCAGTGTCTGGAATGCGCTGGCTATGATTGGTGCGAAAACTGTTTGAGTCAGGTTCAACATGCGGAATGCAATATGTTGGCTGTGCGAACTGGCGGCACTGACGTGTGGAAGGTAGAATGCGAAGGTACTGTCGTGGTATGATATATGGTGGTACGGCGACTTCCACTGCACTGTGTCAGCACACATCTCTGCCTTAATCAGATCGTAAAAAGTAGCTCTAAAACAAAAGCGGTACAAAGGCATCAAGTTGTATTTGCGTTGCACTGGATAACTCGATATCGGTTGCGAATACTACAGTATGTTTTTGAAGACAGAAACCATGATCAAAATGTTGGGCAGATTGTGAACTTGCCAATGTTTATTTTTTTCAATTTCAAAATATATTATTTTTTTGAATTATTTTAATAAATTTGAGTTTTGTGTTTCATATTTTTGTAAAAAATTAACAAGGAGCATGGAGAGCGTAAAAAACTATGAAGATAAAGTGCAATCAGTTTTGAAAAATTCCTACAGGTTCGGCCGCTATGTAGTGCGACACGTATGGCCCAAAAATTACAACTTGATGCCTTTGATGTAAACCGCTGAAGTGCGCGGGTTATTTCCCGCTTGATTCCGTACCACCATATATCCTACCACGGTACTGTTATACAGCTAACGGTAAAACAAAAACTGGTACGTTCATACTGCTGGTGACATCAAGAAGAACTGTAGTTTATTAGTTTTATTCAAGTAAGATAAGCAACTGACCGTTAGCAACGTTAGCGTTAATATAAAATTATTCGTAGCCAGATACTGATGTCCGCCGTAATCCACGCACTGTATTGATCAATAATCATCAATACACGAAACAAGTACTTATGCCTATTTTCGAATTAATACTAAATTACTAATTCATGCCGATTCTAGCTAACAGAGGGCATTTCCGAAATAGACTTTACTTATCTACGCGCGTGGCCCGAAGTTATCTGGCAAGCCTTTGGCACCAGAAGGAGCGAATCTAGTTTATTATATTTAGCAAATTATATAGAACTGTACTTTTTCCGAACAAAATAACATTTATGCTTGATGTACTGTATATGATTCAAACTAGTTTCAGATAATGCAATGGGTTTTAAAAGGTTGTTGCGTAATCAGATTTGCACGTTCGCTTTGGCGAGTGGTCGGCGCCTGATTTTGTTCTTGTTTGGTGAGCCCCAATGTTTGCTTCTACTCTGGTGTTTACATTCAACCACAATGAGCCATCCGCTTGTACTGCAACAAAAGCAGAAGTAGATAATCCATGGTGACGTGGTCTTGCTGCGATATCATACAGGCAGGTTATCGAAACTTCGCCCGTTCCTGTGCGGCTATGCTGGCGATAGCTTATCAGCATGTCATGCTGGCGGCGAATTCGAAGCAGCAGCGTGTTTCAGCATACCGTAAAGCAAACAGGTTAGTCTCGCAGACGTTAGTAAATCTCGCTGTCTGCTGGCGCACATTGTGCTCAAACTCGTTTTACTAGTGCAGTGATCCTATACGATTCATACTGTATAATTACTAATTTACTAAACATAACGTTCCAGTCAGTTCCTCGGATCGTAACACGTAATCATGTCGATGCAAGACCGAAGTAAGAAACATGAGCCAAAACTATACAGTTAACAATAAACTATAGTTAATGAAATATGAACGTTTCATATACCCTTGACAATGCAGATTTGGGCCAAGATATGCACGACGACATTGTACGGTTGGATGTCCAGCAAGTGCGTCAGTGTGTCCGCTCCATACTGGACTCGGCAGTCGGAAGACAGGTATGCTTCGGTGGAATCTTTCTCGACAACGTAACGTACCGCTCCACCTACCCCGGCGACAAGAATTCTAGACAGCTGACGTTCTACCTCGGTGGTCCAAGAAATATCACTCAGCTGTTGAACCGCTGGAATACGGATCACTCGAGCAACATTGCCTACATCCCGCCTGAGGAGATTCTGGGTACGGGGGACAGATCCAAAGCCGACACTTGGGCGGTCGGTTGTCTGGTGATTCAACTGCTGAATTTTGGGAAACCGCTCAAGCTAAGAAGAAAATCGCCGTACGCTTCTGATTTCGAATATTTCGAGCTAAAAGAGCCGGAAATTATTGAACGACTGATAGACTTTTACGCCGGCATCGGCGAAGAACGAGGTCTTGTAGTCGGTCCGGAGATTACGCTTGATAATGTCCCACGTGCGTGCGAAGATTTTATAGCGCACTGCTTGGATCCCGTTTTCGTGCAACGTTGGTCTTTGGAGACGTTAAGGACACACTCTTTCGTTGACCAAAGCATTTCCTTGGAACAGCTGTATGCATTGGATGAAGTATACTACAGCACGCTGCCAATCGTTAAAGATTTTACAGTAAACAATCTCCGGCCGCATCCGTATCTGGCTAGCAGCACCATCTATAGTATCCTTGTGGGAAACAGCCCAGACGTTGGTACCGCTCAACTAAATGGAACGACCGTGGAGGTATGGAAGTTTCAACTGCTTGACGAAGCGCGGGATCGTGATTTGTACACTCGAGCGTACGGCAAGCTCCTTGACCTGTTAACTTTGCAAAACAGCGACGACGAAGCTGTCCGACAGCGTGCTGATTGTTATCGGATTCGAGCACTGCAGAAGGGTCATCAGAATATCGTGCATCACTATGGTTGCCAGTTCACTCCCCGACCGAACTCTTACTCGATGCCGGAGTTCTTAGTATATTCTGAGCACTGTGCAGGTACATGTGTCATTCTAAATAATTATTACTTCCTCACTCTCTTCCTGCTGTGACGAAATTGACTCAGTCGTTTTCCTGTAGGGGGTAATTTCCAGCGAGCTGCCGGTTTTTCGCTACCGCTCAGCGTTATTAGAAAGTGGGTTGGAGAAGTTTTGCGCGGCTTGGATTTCCTTCATAAATATGGAATTGTGCATCGTAACATCAACAGCTCCATCATCTTGTTCACCGATCCTTTCTTCAAAGGTACAGTAAAAATCGGAGGCTTCCATAACATGCGACAGCTGACAGGCGACAGCACGCAGAGACACGAAATCAGCGCCCGCCATGGGCAGGATGGACGCTTTGTCGCTCCAGAAATCAGTAATACCAGACACGACATTGGTGTTGGGCGTAAAAGTGACATTTGGAGTTTTGGCTGCGTCGTGCTGCACTTGGTCACTGGACACCCGCCGCTGTACAGAGGTCAAAGTGGAAGGAGCATCGATTCGGAAATGGCGGTGATCTATCATTTGAACCACCAGAAGAAGGGTCCTGAGATTCCCGACTGGGTGCCTGACAATGTGCGTGCTTTCATCGCGGCTTGTTTCCAATTTGATCCGGAACTCCGCCCGACGGCTGCTGAGCTCCTGCAGATTCAGCACGCGCTAGTTTTCGACGAGGCCACCGCCACTGAGTACCTATACAATCGAGATGGAAATACTTTGCCGCACGAGGTGATTCCGTACTGGACACAGGTCACTGAGTCTGTTGTCGACTTGCCAGGAAAAGAAGTTTTCGGCAGAAACTGCCGTTATTCCTACGATCGTGACAACAACGAAATTTCTCGAGGTGCATTTGGTGTTGTATACCGTGCTAAAGTCACGTATCACGGTGACTATGTTGGAGCAGATAATGTGGCGATCAAAAGTGTCCGTCTGGATAAAGGGTCGGAAATCTTGACTCAACAGAAAACCTGGCTAAATCTGATTAACAAATGGAAAACGCTGCTGAATTTGACACATGAAAATCTGGTCACATACCACAAAGTTACGATCGACACACGACCGAATGCAATTGATGTAGAACTGATGATGGACTATTATCTCGGTAACCGTAACAAGCTTCAGTATTCTTACACCATGAGTATAGTCATTTAGCTTGAATGTCCTATGTCTGTCTTGCAGGCGGAGACCTGACTGTTCTCATCAGCAAATTAACAAAGGATGAAGTCCTGCTGGATCCGGCAACAGCCGTACGATACGCCTTGGAGATCACAGCAGGAGTGGCGTTTTTGCACGAACATCATATTATTCACTGCGATTTAAAGCCACGAAATATTCTGGTCCAGCAACTCGACGCTACCACGAACAGAATAGTAATTGGTGATTTGGATGAATTTGTTCAGATGCAACGCAGTGTCACAAGCCCCACTGACATTACGGGTTTATTTGGCACTGTACGCTATATGTCACCGGAAATGCTCCAAACATTTGTGACACATTTACCCGCTCCCGTTCCTGGACGTAAAACTGACATTTGGAGTCTGGGGTGCATTTTACTGGAGCTGGCGGACTGCATTATTGGCAACAATGTCAAGTGGCTGCGTAACAGCGTAGAGACTGTGGAAGCTGGTGAACGGATGAAGGATTGGGCCTTTGTCAATTTGGTCGCTAAGGGCTACGTGCCCGTGGTTAGCGATGCGGTTCCTGTCGGCTTACGTACCTGCATTGCAAACCACTGTCTGCTGTCGGAAAGTGAAGCCAGGATTTGCGCTGCTGATCTTGCTAAAAAGCTGCAGGACGAAGCCAGGCAGTACCAAGCTACCGGCAAGCGTTAAGTGCGTCTTTGCACACTCCAACCGAAAAACGGGAACATTCATGAACACCAAATACAACGGCAAGCTTCTGCCTGCAGCGGACCGAACCAAGTCTGAACCGATAACAGTTGTTGGTTAAACTAAGCGAATTTTGTAGACAGAGCTCCATTTGGAGCGCATCTGTGTTGTCCATTACATTTACATAGAGGTAAGATAAACTAAGAAAGGGCAAAAGAACTGATGTCTAAGTTGTGGGCTGTTTTGCGTATCCCCCAACGTTGTATGCATAAACCTTGTCTTGCCATCAAAAAGAACCATCCGGTCAGACTATTATAGTGACCTTTTTTATTCGTTTACCCTTTCGAACTTGACCGAAACGGCGTCACCTTTCCAAGGTGACGTTTTCTTCGGTACGCGACAACTTTCCGTCTGACTGCGGACTAACTTGTCGGTAAAAACATAAAAACATAAACCGGTCAGCTCGAGGAACAAACAATCCATACCGGACGATACAAGCCGGACCACGACTAAGCGCCTTATATATGTAGAGCACAATCAGTGTGCATATTGTAGTAAAAACATGCCTGTTATGGTGGTAGCAGTCCTTATGCAGGTGCGGTAACTAGTTAAGGTCACGCTGAATTTTTCTGTACTTGTTTGACAACGACAGATTTATGCGGGGACGTACATTTCGTAATATTAAAATTTTTCGTGCCACTCACAGCAGTGGGTGTATGGTCCGGATCCGACGCAGCATATCTATAAAACACGAAACAGTTTGTTAACGCGCTGAGACACTGCGCAATAAATTAGCGGAGAAGGTTAAATTAAGCGCGGGATCAGGGCTCACTATCAACCATCGCGAGAGTTCAGTTTTTGCTTCGGTCAATGGCTAGTCGGGTAGTACTGTAGACCGCAATGCTAAAAAAAATGCAATGCAATGCTAAAAATGCAACTCAAGGCATACGAATTTTCGAAAACTAGGTAGTTACGAGCTTGCGTTGGAATGCGAGTATTGAAATTAACGTGCAGGGTTGTTGAAAATAGCTTCTCTCGATGTTGTTGTTTCGCGCAGGTATGTAGTTCGCATAACGTTGCGGAAAAATATCGTACGTACGTTAAGCCGATGCGAAATAACGGTATAACAACAGCGTAACAAGCCCAATCGGAAATCTTTCTTTAATGGGCAGAAGCCATAGACAATACGTACACTAGTGCTTGCGCTGGAACAGCTAAATTTGGCCACAAATTTAAACATTAAAAAAGCATCCAAAGTCAACAAGCATCCACGCGCCTTAGCCGTATATGTAACAGGAAAAGCCCCCAAAACTGCACCAGCATTTACCAACTGCCAGACTGAACCTTTGCTTAAAAAAAGCTGTCGATCGGGACTCGCAAGTCAACTAAGTCA
This sequence comes from Paramacrobiotus richtersi, assembly GCA_034698045.1. Taxonomy (NCBI): domain Eukaryota; kingdom Metazoa; phylum Tardigrada; class Eutardigrada; order Parachela; family Macrobiotidae; genus Paramacrobiotus; species Paramacrobiotus richtersi. The sequence continues at coordinate 2,901 of JAQGAU010001236.1, read as the reverse complement.
AGTCTCGAATACCCATAAACTGCTTCATTTCCATAAAAGGGGCACCCGAAGTCTCAACTGCTAACGGATAAAAAATGATACCAAGCTGATCCAAAAATTCATAGTGACGGCGTTTTTTGTTCTCGGATCGGAAATATTTTTCAGATTCCTTTCTCATAAACCACCAGAAAGTTATGAATACGAATTAAACGTCGTAACAAAAAGGTAACTATGCTTACGGTCAACGAGCTGTATGAATACAGCGTTAACATGCAGTGCATGTAGTGTTTCAGATATTCTATCGTAACTTTTCGTCATTTTTCAGTTTCATTCGGGAAAGCATCCCGCGGTTTTTAATCTGGTTTTTAAGGTAGCAAGAAGGTTAGTTATGCACATGCACATTACAATTTACCCCGCATTTCTCGAATGTGGTATTACCGTATAAGTAGTGGACCATGTCTTAGAATACGCCGAGCTATCTATCTGTGTTTTTCAGAATCGTTTCGTGAATTTTATTGCAAAACAAGAAATACAGCAGAAAAGCTTTGTTTTCATGATAATGTTCGTGGTTTTTACAGTGCAAAAAGAAAGACGTGCGGCGATCCGCAGTCACGTATTTTCTTGAGAAAACGTTGATTGTATCCATTCCGTTCCATTACTGGGTGCAGCGTATCAAGAGTGGTTCCTTTCTGTTTTTCGCTGCTTTCTGGATTTGCAAAATCAGAAGGGAATGACTGACACTAAACTTTTGTATTTGTCGAATCCAGTCATAGATAGTACGGTAAGTCGTTGTGCCCGTCAGCAAACCATACAAATCCAGACCACTCAGCGTATAATACCTATTTACCTTGATGGCATTCACCCATTGTTCCTCCATTAAGCGTCCAGTATCTGGACACATTGCACCTTAAGTGTCTGTGCACACGTTATGCGGATGATCCTCAAACCGACAGATAAGACCAATCCTCCGTCGAATGGAGATAATCCCGACATATCACTGGCGCCAAACATTCGACACTTCACTAAGCGCTACTTGAAAGGGAAGAAGATTTCATTTACGGACAACAGGATCGGTTTCATGGCCTTTCATTTGCACGCCGGCTGGTAAAAGGCTAATCCTAAGAGAAAGCCACTTCATTAACTGCTCCCAGTATATAAGCGGATTATCTTCAATGTTGGATTGTAATTTCTGAACGGCGCAAAAGTTGCCGCGAAAGGTGGTTAAATGAGGTGGAGAATTGGATGGGATGCTCATTTTTGTAACAGATGGCGAAGTCTTGTCGGTTATTGGCAAACGCATTCTGCGACAGTTAATTATACCCAATTGTGTTGTGATCTTGTGATGAGTTCTTAACTGCTTTGTTCTTAGAGCGGTAGTTCTAAAGCGTGTAATCTCTTCCAAATTAAGGCTTCTTTAATTTCCTCAACTATTTCGTATCTTTGCGATGGTACTCTTACATATGCACTATCATTCGGTTGTCGCTTCATCTGCAGTGTTCGGATAACGCGTTTTTTAATCAACGATTCAACACATTAACGATTTATCTGTCATAAACAATTCATTATCACAGACTCTAATATTCTGATATTTCCAGGCAGCCAGTTTTATACAGTTTCCCTGTCATAATGTCTCGCTTAAGCCACAAAACCCCGGCTTTCTTTCTGGCGTTTCTCGCTCTTTTCTTTGTATTCCTTGATCTTTGGTGACACACTCGAACCGGAACTATGTGAAACCGGCGACAGACTCCGCCCATCCGAAGGAGTCGCCATGGGTGACTGCGAAATGGACAACCTTTTCGGCATCTGTGGTATTTGATACGGAGTGAACCGATTCGGTTTGGGCGCACTCAACGGGTTATAGGGATTCATCCCCGGCATGGAGTGGTTGAAGAACATATTCCCGGGAAAGTGCCCAAAGGGGTTCGTCGCGGCCGACTGGTAGAAGGGGTTCATTCCGGGAAAGGGTGACTGGTTCATCGGGTTGAAAGACTGTGCGTCGAGAGATCCACCGAAGCCCGACGGGTAGAGAAAGGGCATCATCGCAGCGGCCGATGGGAAGGCGGGGAACTGGGGGAACCGTGGTGGGTTCCCGGAGTGGGATGGCGGTGAGGGTGGGATCGGCGGTTTGGGTTTGGGATCGTCGGGTTTCGCGGGGGAGTCTCGCGGGGTAATGGGGTCGTTTTCGTTGTCGGAGGTGTCGGGACTGCTGTCGTCGTCCGAGCGATCGTGATCCCGCCCTAAAAGTACTCATATGTACAAAGACTGCATTCGGCTCGCTGGAATCGATGTACCTTCTCGTTTGTTATGGTGCCGTTGATCATGATTACTGGTCGTAGGTGGTATAGTTGACGTCTTGTTTACAGTGGAATCAGAATGGCCAGATATAGGAGATTTGTCCTTGTGGAAAGAAGCCGTTGGGCCGTTTCCGGTGGATGCGGAGTGTGAATGGCGGTGGTGGGAATGTTGCGAGGGACTATGAATTATCCTTCTGAAATGCAAAATTTCATTGTAACAATAATGAAATAAATAGTTTTTTTGTATAATCGAGTGTTTATTGTAGGTATTTAGATGTGCCATGGGCAGGTTTATGGAAACTGTAACTGACATTACCAATATTACAAGTTGCCCACAAAACGTGCTACGGGAATGCTCGCATCGGTTGTCTTGTTTAATATCTGTTTCACTACATTATTCAGCATGAAGAGGTTCACTTTTCTGGCCAATACAATAATATTATGAATAATTGTTCATGTTCTCCACTGACTCGAGTATTATGCTAACAAGATACGTCGTTGTCAATAAAGGACGTTTGAAGAGAATTAATGCCGTTTCAAGTGGAGCATACAGCGCGTCCATTCCGCGCGCTGTCCGCCCATTTGCATTATCCGGCTTTGTGTCTAATGAGGATCAATTACGGCTGTC
>JAQGAU010001235.1:0-20396 GCA_034698045.1 Paramacrobiotus richtersi | reverse complement strand
GCTGTACAACCGCACTATCGCTGCACAATCACGTGGCGCATCTATGTATGCAAGATATTAATGGACCATTAAATTCCAAACTAAATAACCGCAAAGTCATATTATCGTCACGACTGGTAAGATTATGCAGCATGAAACTGCAGTATTTTCTGGGAATAAATACAGGTGCTATTTATCTGTACGCTGCAGTACTGAACTACACGATTTTGATTAAAATCGACCACAAACATTGTGAAGCTTTTCTTACCATCTTTATTTTGGTCAAGCTTTCCAAAGACAACCGCAAGCTTCTTTTCGTGGTTCAGAATATAATGAGCGAATTCCACAAAGTCCAAACTGTCTGAATCATCTCCAATATCGGCAATTTCTATCGATTCCTGTTGAAGAGACAGAGAGAAGTGAGGTAAACTTTGCCCCGTAGATTATTATGACATGGACCCAAGTTAGGTCGGCATACTTTGATACTTTCTTCCGGGATATGCCGGAATACTTGCATAATATCTTTGGCGTTGATGCGTCCATTTTTGTCCTTATCCAGCGTGTCAAATAGTTCTCCTAGCCGTTCCGCATGCTCCGGCAACTTCTCGTAGCTTTCCGGGTTTTTCACCTCGTTCGAGCGATCTCGTCTCCAGGGCATGGCGTATCGAGCTGGCGCAAGCTCCTGGCATGCAAAACGCAGTAAATTCTGTCACAGAACAAAATATACCGTAATATTCGCAGTGCTAAGAACAAACCACGCATGCAACAATCGAAATTTCCGAATCGCTCGGCGATGTAGTATTTTGGTTAAAGCAAGGGCCACAATTCTCAACAGCGCAAATCCGTAATCCTGCTTGCCATGCACGCTTTGCATGGCCAAACAATCAGAATGCAGCCACAGACATGGAGCATATTCAATATTGTCCACAAAAGTTACCTGATTCTCGGTAATACTGTCCGCGAAGATTCCCGAGGATATAAGGTTCCCCAACCGAAGCTGACTGAATGTTATAACGTGAACGTTCCCTGAAGTGTTCCGTGACTTATATTGCACATGCGCATATGCAAATGTGTGCTATTTACCAGCTGAACTGCTGATGCGATCTTAACCACGGAAGATCTGGAACGGTTAAGAAATCCAGAAAGAAAATTAATGAAATCCAGACCGAACTGAGATTCAGAACTGTAGCTGTTTCAGTTTGGCACGGTGCCCCTGACTGCACTGCCCCATGCGCAGCGGCTACGTTAGCACGCGTTGTTACATACGTATACTACGAAGTCAATCGGAAGTCGCAGCTTCGTCCGAAAAAAATCGTTACCAACAAGTTAGTGGCATAGGTAAATTTTGTTTTTTATAGGTTAACCAAAAGTTACGCGCGCTTGCGGTTTCTAGTTAATTAACTGAAATGATGTTAATAACTTTCGGCGGCAGTAAGCCTGATATCGTCCATACAGTTTGTTGTGCCGGCAGAAAACAATTGTAGAATAATTAATAATTATTATTGTTTCAAAAGTTTTTAGACGAAGGTTTTGTTTGACTGCTGTGCTGTAACGCGACTATGGAGAAGGTCTATGAGTGTCAAAATGTGGCTGTTTTTGGCTAAGTTTCGCAGTATGGAGTCCACAGATACACATAATATTATTTAGACTGTCATTTATTAGTGCCATTATTCCTGGTTTTACCGTATGAAACCGAAATAAGAAACATAACGTAGCACGGTTGCAGTCGACCAACCACCTACCAAATGAGCATGAATTAAAACAGGAAACGCAACAACGATTTGCCCGGAGGAAAAAAAACCGTAGGAAATTCATTTCTGGTTATTTTGCATACAGAACTAAATAAAGCAGTCCACGTGTTCAGATTATGATGGTATTTAGCCAGTAACAAGCGGGAAACGAAAGTATACTTATTTCATAGAAGCTAATAATTATTATGTTGTACGGTATCTACGTCCGTAAAATTTGTACAGCAGAAGTGCAGTTCGTGATTTTCGGTTAGCCTGTTAACGTTGCAGTATTTACATTAATTTTGTTAGTTAACTAACTTGTAAGCTTAAGCGTATTTCTTTGTTAGCTTCCTATGAAAAACTCATTGTAAATCACAGTAAATGGCAAAATAAAGCCTGATTTATAATCAATAGTTTTTAAATATGATATAGTAAACATTTGTGTATGTGGTATAATATGTGGTATCTGTTTACGCACTTATAATAATACCGATTTTTCTACTGTAGCATTGTAAATACAAATTATCCTCACACCGACATTTGACCGATTCTGTTTTCCCTAGCAACAGTTTTGTCAAAGGGAAGTGTTGCTGGAGACAGCAAACAGATTTATGCTTAAGCCACGTTTAATCACTAGTACTACTAACAAGGTACCGTAAGTGCAGGTAGGTACTTGGAGCCGGAGGACTGGCATTGCGTAGCAAGCTTTTTTTGAATTCTAACCGAATCTAACGTGTCAGATTTTGGATGTGTCGTTTACATATTCTAGCCTTCTAGGTAACTCGTAACATGACCATCCAACAGATGTTTTACGCATGAATTTTTGTTTAATTAAAACACTCGGATTCTTTTCTGCAGTTTAAACTTTAAGTCGAACGCAAAATCTGGTCGCTCGTTACTATCAGATTCTGCAAAGTGCAAACGGTCATCTGCTTAATCAAACATTTTTGCACTTCTTGAAACATTTTTCCCTGAGCATCAACGGTATTTTCTTCGGTTATGTCGGCTCGTTCGGGTATCCGTCCGGTGAAATATAAGGCTCCGACCATAGAAAAAGCATCACAAAATGTTTTGTCCGTGACCCCGGCCGCTGTCAACAGCGTGTATTATGCAGCTTTAATATGGGTTGCATTTATAATTACTTGTCTCACTTTAATTCTACCTCATTTCATCAACCAACGACATTTCTGGACAGTCCTGGAATTACTATCCGCACGACGATGGTTCGATGTGGCCTACAATGCCCTTCATGCGCGACCTCTTGCCGTGGAGGACAAAGCCAAAGAGGGCGACGCTGCACAGTCCACTTCCGTAAAACCTGTACTATTTCAACGCATATTAAACAAACTTGGACTCCTATCAAATCAGGCACCGTATACGATGCCAGTCGCAGCGGAAGAATCCATGTTGAACTTTTATGGTGACACTGGTTACGTACAAATACCGGATATTGAGGATAAAGAGAAATTCGGAATGGACAAGGATGATCCATCCGGCAATCAACATCTGTGGTACTTAATGGAACGGCCGGATATACAAGACCAACTAATGGAAAATCCATTTAAGCAGTTGACGTCGTTGACCTTTTCTGATCAATCACCCATAGAGGATTCGAACAGGGAACTATCCTTTGCCCAGCAGGTCGAGGAGATGATTCAAAATGTCAACGAAATTCAAGAACGTCTGGCAGTGGTCGTAGAAGAAGAAGAAGAAGAAATCAGGGAACCGAGTGTTGCGCAAGGAAAACCTTTAATTCATTCTCCGTTGGTTTGTCAAGCAGGATCTTGCCAGTACCATGCTTCGCTCGATCCAACAAAACTGAATGATCCAAAGTACTTTTCTGCCGGTGTAGAACGGCTTATAAAAGAAATGCTGCAAGATGTGGCCCTATCAGCCGCACAGGATACTTATGAACAAGAATCAGAGGTGGCGAAAACCGTCCCCGTTTCTGTGCCGGAAGTTGTATCACTCATTCCGGAGTTAACAAGTGAAAAGTTTGCCGCGCCGGTCGAGCCCCCTGTCGCAGCTGCTGGCGATCAGGCACCGTTAACCGAATCAATTTTACCATCTGCAGAACCGGCAAAAATCAACACCCAGTTCAGTTCCACAGGGATCTCCGAGCCGTTACCTGTGTCGAGCTTCCGGTTGAGTGTAACACCCACCGATGTCATGTCCGAAGTTATTGTCAGACCCAGTCAGCAGCGTCTCTCACACCTACCGGAAGCGGTTGTATTGCCATGCGATATTGATTTGACCAAGCCGAATGGATGGCGCCTGGCGCAGTGGACACCGTGCGAAATACGGATCAGTGCGGATGACATTGTCATACGGTATCGCAACAGAAAGGTACGGCTGTCTTTTAATGTGACATCTAACGGTTTTAATAAGCATTATAGTACGGTTGCAGGATCAGCTGGTTGAAAAACGTATAAGCGAAAAGGATCCTACAAAGTTTACGTTTTCCGTTCCACGATCGCTGAAAACCGGGATATCAGCGTCTGCGCGCCGCTTTGGGCTCGTCTGTCCGAAAGGTCATTTTCGTTTCAGAGCGCCAGATCATGAATCACAGGCAAAAATAATGCGGGCTATTCAGAATTTCACCAGACCAGTTACGGTTTAACATGTGCGAAATATGAAATTGTTCTATCCTGTTATCGCACGCTGGCATAATAATAACAGTAGGACATTTGTTTAATACGGGATTTTTTTGTTGGTGTTTTTTAATAGCAGCAGAAGCTGATACAAATATCTGTTATTTATTCTCTATGTGCATACAAATTTGCTGGCAAACCACGTCACCGGTTATTTACGTTTTTCTATCAGCTTGTAACATGAAAATCCCGCAAGCCAAGCAGAGTTAAGCTAAATATCTTTCTGTTTGAAATGTTAGAGATAAGGAGCCGAAGGTATTACGATACTTCCTTGAGTTGTGAAATGTTCATACACGACATTAGGTACATAAAGCCCTTAAAAAAGCGTTAGATCAGAGTGGTACAGGTATGCGGCGCTATCAATAAAAAACAGCGTAATGAAATTACCGAAAGCACGTTAAATTAATGGCAACTTATCCCGCAGCGACAGACGTCCCTCACCATCATCCGCGCCGGGATCATCGTCTCCACTTCGCATCACTTTATCAACCACATCGTCACTGCAAGACGTTTAGACACTGGATATCAGTTTGCTGACGAGTTAATTTCGTGATCCCGAAAAGATAATGGATTTGGCGATTGTCTAGTTACATAAGTAGTACTGACGTATTACTTACATTTTTTCCTTCAATATTTCGCCGATATTAGGGCGAAGAATGCTATCGCTCCATAGCAGACTGTCCGATCCCAATCGCAATCCACCCAATTCAGAGTCCAATAACTTCCGTCGAGCCCTTTCCCGCTTTAGAATCTGAAATAAGAATGACATTGTTGAGTAGGGATCTGTGCACCACGATAGCGCTGACGTTGTAATTCATATTGTAAACCGGATGCAATATCAGATTCTGTACATAGCTGCCGTAAAGGGCGTGCATAAGGTTACACATAGAAAAAATTTTCAGCACTCGTACTTACCTTTGCGTGACGTTCCAAAACACTTTCCTTTTTTTCCAATTCTGCGACCTTTTCCACTTTTTCTTCCTTTAGATTGTCAACCAAACGCCGGACGAACGTTTCCGTATTCATTCGATAATCTCGATGAAATTCTAAACCACCATCCCGCAGTGCTTCCCGGAGATATTTGATCCGGTCGGCTGTGCGATGTGCACGCATTTCCAGGCTCCGTTTGAATCGCGTGTGTACATCGTACCGAATTTTCCATTCGTTTTCTGTATGACGTAATCATTACAGATTTCCATAAGTAATTGCGGTTTTAATAATAAACGGCAACCGATCAAATGAGTTTGCGTACGCACGGCCGACTACTGGTATCAGTGCATTTCTCATTAACCACTAACTACCGTAACTGATACTTCCTACCTTCTTCCGATCTGACTCGATCTAGAGACACTTCAAGATCTTGGAGAATATGCTGCATCGATGTCACGGTATTCAAGTAATCAATCTGTCGGCTCACCATCTTAAAACGCTAAAAAATCTTATAAAACTTGTTACCTAACCGTCCAACTTCGCGATGGGAATGATTTTGCAAATGCCCTCGCAGCAGCTACTAAACCCGATCGCCTTCATGAAAACGCAGATGCTGTGGAAGTGGGACATGAGCAAACCAGCAACGAGCTTTATTGTCAAGGCACGTCCACTTCCGGTGGTCTTATGTCATTAGATAAATCACATCTTTGAGCACTCAAACATCCAGCAAAAGCAGATTCACCCATTTGATATTGAGCTAAAACTAATACTGACCGGCAACAGCACACAGTGGTTAATTCACACATTAAAAACGCCTTTTTAGGACGTTGTTCCACTTTGATAAAATTAAAACCAAAGAACCAATTCACACTCGGGGAGCAAATAAACAACAAGGCACTGGGATCGCATCACTTTTCACCGAAAATCAGCTTCTCCAAACCTGACTTGGTGAACTCGAACACCACAAAAAGAATACCCGATGCCGGAAATGTCCGCACCAAGGTTGGAGCGAGACCATTATACAAGGCAAGTATACCTAAAAAGAAAGCAGAACATGTTTACTTTCAAACCCACAGCACAGCAGTGGAGGGCGGGCGTCTATGACGTGCGGCAGCCTTAAAATGTTGAAGGCCACGGACAATATACTCGTGAACAAGAGAAATGCACTGTAGGTGACGGGTACCTTTTCAGATTAATTACCGTACAAATTCCCATTTACGGCGTTTTAATTATATTAATGGTACCGAAACCATGCAGTTCTCAGAGCAGCTTACGAAAAAAAGATAGTAGACCATTAACTATACGAAAATATTACAAATTTCCAGTTCAGTTATTACGCTTGAGTTTCTGATCTATTCGACAACTGAATAACTGCCGCTAAATCCAAAGAAAACCGGCAGAAAATATGGTTAAACTGATAAAGCTGTATTAGTTTTAGCATTGATATCACTATTTATCACCTTCGGTCCTCCCAATGGTCATCAACGTGGTAAAAAATCCACCATGAGCCCGTCCCGTCTGCAATCGACTTTTCACCACATCAGCGGGAAAGATCGCTGCACCAGAGAACAAAGTATTTAATAAAAGTTCTCTGATAACTGTGAATGTGGATGTAATCATGTCTAACCTGCCCAGCAACAAACTCCGGCAAAGCCACCGCACAAAACCGTTTTAAACGGTCCCAGTTCTTCCTTGGACTGCTTTCCGGCTAAAACACCCCGCGCAGCATCATATCCGCCAAAAAAGAAAAAATATCCGGGAATTTCCCTAGCAAACGTGCTATTCAGGCCGCGAAACATGCCAGTAAATCCCTCATGTTTCAATATCCTCCGCATCAAAGTCCAAGGGCCACTGTAGCAATATGTGCAATGTGAGAAAACGCCCAATAAATATATCAATACAGTACAGCGCCGCCTTACATTCGTGGCTCTAATTTAACATTAGGATTTTCAGTCAGCTGAATCTGTCGAGCCTCGGCCATTGCTTGCAGTTGGCATTTTAATCTATTAATTTTGGCAAAAATGAAACAAAAAATTTAATCGTGATTATAATCGGAATCATGACAACCTTACAGTTCAGTTGGACACAGGAAAAAGCTGGTGAAAAAAGCGGCACCAGCTCCAGCAGTTGCATTCTGGAAACTATTCAAATCTTCCACTCGCTGAGCTTGAAAAACGGTCTGAAAAGGATGAAAAATTAGTTTACTGCATCCCAGAGATTTAGTTACAGTATGTACAAGCCCACATAAACCATAACCCAAAAAGTACACAAAAGTAAGCATTTAACACTAACCAATAAAAGTCATACAACCGACATTTAACGTCGTAGTACTGGCAACCTATGAACCAATGATGATGCAAACCCGATCGTTCTGATATCATGAAATATCATAACCCGAAAGAAACATTGCCCGGAAATCGTATCAGTGATGGAAATCACAAAATACTTAAACGAACGAAACTTGCGAAGCATTTTCTCATGCCGAATTACGTACCCGCATTTAATTAAAGTGACTACCTTCCTACCCAGAAAAGTGGATTAAATAAACTTGCAGATACAAATTCCCGATCAGTTGAAACGTTTTAATGAATGGTTAAAACAAATGCAAAAGTGAAAATCGTATTAAGCAATAATGGACAAATAAAAGGCATAAACAATAAAACTTTTAATAAACGAAAACCACTAATTTTCGGATTAATAATTAATATCAATACCTTCACCACTCTTTGGCACACTCCATAGAAGAAAAACAAGGATGCATTCTCCGCAATATTGGCAGCCAAAGAAGGAACTGTTCCCGCGTAAAGTCCCTTTATCCCTTGTGTATTCCAGGTTTTAACGCCACAGTTCCAGGCTCCGGTGAATAGCTCTGGATACGTTTGCATTTTTACCTAAACAAAACAGATTATGTGACTAAAAACCGTTATCACACAAAAAACTGTATACTCACTTTGATTGTATCCAGTGGCTGGCAGACGAGAACGGCCAGGCCTCCTCCTGTAAAACGGCGAGAATGTTCGAAACGATAAAGGAATTCGGTTTGCGGACTCCATGGACGTACCCAGGGCCCCAGCGAACAAGTCGATGGCTCCTGTAATCGGAGTGCGGAATGCATGCACTCCCGTCAGAGGGATCGTTGGATCCAGCACTACTTTGCTTGGTTCTCGCATGATGGCAAAAAAAGCGATATATTCTAACGCGAAAATGGATAATCTCTAAATCCCTTTCACGGCGAAATCGTACACGAAAACAGTCCAGCAGCAGCTGCAAATTACATGCGTTCTTTCCTGGAAATAGCTACAGTTTCGCAATAATTCTTTAATTGGCACTTTAATCACACAACAGGATACAAACCAAGAAACTGTCATTTACAAAATATAACCAAAACTACAAACTTCGGGTTAAGTGATTTGAAGTAAGTGCCGAATTCCTGTGGCCTTTTGCGGCAATCAGCTGATTTTCTATTAGCGCTTTACACAGGCGTGTTCCGGTATGACTCACAAAGCCATGACTTCGTATAAATAACGTAACCGCCTTGCATTCGACGATCCGAAATGAATGCAGTTTAATTTTCTCACGGGCTTTTTAATTTATCATAAAAATATTTTGTGGCTTACTTTTGATATTTAATTGAATGGTGCATTGTATTAGATGTATTTTGCGCAGGATGCCGCATTAGGCATCAATTAGCCCCACTAGCAAGCATGTTTTCTTGACAGGATCCCAGAAGTGCGCGGCGGCTTTCGAAAAGCAGACGCCACGCCACACAGGGGCATTTTTAAATAATTTTTCTACCCTTTTTGAACATCTTTTAAATTAGAGGAAAAATCTGGAATAAAAAGGTCAAACAAAGTGTGATAAGTCAAACAATTGCGGTTTAAGTCAAAAGTTTTTCAACACCTGTCCATGCGTACTGCAGTGACCCCATCTTGATCAGCCGGTTCGACAGGTCTTTTGTTACGTGCTTTCTCGTCCCTGAGAATGGTATAATTTACAGCATATTATACTCTTTGAACTTCACCCATATTTACTGCACTCGAGATCTACATTTTACAAGAACTTATTCATGGACCGCGACGTTCCTGAAAGGTTTGTCTGATAAAATTGTTACGCTGAGTCAGATAGCAGGAAATGGATAAGCCATGACGAGAGGCTACAAACTCGTGCTTGCATCGGCGCACGGAACCAGACGCGGGTCGTTATCGGTACTTACTTTCCACATAGCAACTGTTTTCTTCACCCTTACACCGTCCGTATCAGGTAACAAGTTCCTGATCCACTGAAGTTTTCAAAAAACATCCTGCACCAGAAATAGTTTACGGTTACAGACGATCATGCGGCCTCTTATATTTAGTTATTTGTTTATAGATGGGCGGTACGAGTTGTTTCATCACATTACTGACCACATTTCCGCGCTGCTAAAATGTCTCCTCCTGATGGAGAAATAAGTTATGCAACACCAAGCAGCACCGAAGGGACTTTTGGTTTATCATCGGTTGATCCAGCTTTCCAGCAAGATGCGGTTAAGTCCAAAGATGATGTGGCGGATGTGGAGGTGGACCCCTTTTCCCACGCTGATACTGGCGAGGAGGACAGGAGAAATGCACAAAACACAACAACGTACGTATTTGGACAGGGCCGGGAACGCCGGAGTTAAGGTTGTGGCTGATGCTGGCACCTGATAAACAAAATTACTGTATAATCCAGATATCGGACTAACAAACAAATCTAACTGCAGAAATCTCCAGACGCTTATGCATTTACTCAAAGGAAATATTGGGACCGGCATCTTTGCAATGGCCAGCGCAGTAAAAAATGCAGGATTGGCGGTAAGTAACAATGATAATTAATGGGATGGATAATTTCGGTAAATTATTGCATTTATGGAAAAAACGGGGGTAATTTCGTCCCAGGATTCCGTGTAATGGATTTTTTATTTGTGCTGCTGCATTTGTGCAACTAGAAGTAAGCTATAAGTACACAATACGCAATAGCTTATTATTTTGGACTTTTCAGACTGGAACGATTGCAATTGTTGCGATGGGATTTATATGTGAGTATTACTGTTACTCAATGCGAAACGAACACTTTCTCTATGAACTGCATGATTAGCATTTAGAAATATTGTTTTGATAACACGGTGATAGCAGAAATTTACTTTGCAGGCGAATTAAATTTATATGTGATTGAAATTCTTTTAGGCATTCATTGCATGCATATCCTTGTCAACTGTGCTCATCACCTTTGTAAAGTGTAAGTCACCATAAATGTTTGGTACGTTAATAAACACATTTGTACGTGTCAGTTTCCTTCTGTGTAGTTGTTTTTTTACCGGGCAAATATTACCCGATGTAAACCGCTCCTGTGTGTAGCGTGCAAGTTGCATGATAAGTTGATAAGAAACGTTTTTTTGATTTTGCTAGAGAAGGGAAAAGCGCACTAGATTATGGAGAGGTTGTCCGAGCAGCATTCAGGCAGAGTCCGTATAGCAAATTTTCAAATGCTTCAAAGTACGTATATATAGCGGAAATATCAAGAACGGAAGATTTCATATCATAAAAATTTTATTTCAGGAGGGTGATAGATGTGTGCATCATTGTGTCCCAGTTTGGATTTTGCTGCGTTTATATTGTTTACGTTGCCACCACATTACAAGATGTACGTGTGCCATGTTTTGAATTCCAGACTCTTGTTTAGTTTACAATATTTTTGATATGTTCTTATGTCTAAATAATTTTGCTTTAAATAGGTTAACGTAAAACATTGATTGTCGGTTCACGCGGTATGTCATTATGTGACCATAATAGGGGTTGTTTATAGATAATTTTCTATTACACCGATGTCAAACTGCCAATCCAGGCGTACACCGCGATGGTACTTCCGTTCTTGATTCTGCTGTGTTATATTCGGAGCTTAAAGGTTCTAGCACCATTTTCCTTGGCAGCCAACTTAATCTTGTGCACATGCCTGGTCATAATTTTTGTATACGTTTTTGGCCATCTCAAATCAGTCAACTCTGTCCCACAATTTGCGGGATGGTCAAAACTGCCGCTTTTCTTTGGAACTGCTATATATGCCTTTGAAGGTTTGACCCTTTCATAAACAATCAGTTTTTAAAATCAGCTGTTACTAGTAATCAAGCTTGATTGGTTTTAAAGGAATTGGCCTGGTACTGCCGATTGAAAATCGCATGAAAAATCCTCAGGATTTTGGAGGTTGGACAGGAATTTTAAACGTTGGAATGGTCATTATCACTGCATTATATACCGCTTCCGGATTTTTTGGATACCTGGCATTTGGCGAGGAAATTCAGGATACTATTACACTTAATCTACCGTACCAGGGGTAAGTAAACTTCGTGAAGCACATGGTTTAGAAGCATAGATGCATATTGTTAATGGTGCCCTTGGAATACTCTGCAGAATCTACGTTGTGGTCACTCTTTTGGTTGGCCTGGTGGTCTTTTTTTCCTACTCGCTCCAGGTAAATAAAAGCCAGGAAGGCCATTCAGTTACTGTAATCTGCGCTAGGGATACTATACGTCGGATATTATTCAGCTTTCTCTGTGTCCATGCTTTCTTGCCGCTTTACTTGACTATTCGGACACTTCAATTTAAGTTGCGCTTGTCTTTTATTGCAGTTTTACGTGCCGTTTGAAATTCTTTGGCCAACGGTAAAAAAGCGACTTCGAACACCGCTCCAAATAAAAATCGGTGAATACCTTTTCCGGACCGGCATTGTCATTTTTACATGTGCGTAATTATGTTTTAGAGTCGCTCTTTTCCATATAATTATACAGCACATGTACAGCGGAAGCTCCATTACGGGAGTAAAAATATGTATCATACAGCCTTCAGAGTATAACGAAAAAGTAAAACATAGAAGAATCGTTTTTAAAGCTTTTATCTTTATCTTTCATTGTTGTAGTTCTCTTTGCCGTCGCTATTCCGAAACTGGGGCTGTTTATATCCCTCGTGGGTGCAGTGGGAAGCAGTTCGCTCGCGTTAATCTTTCCTCCGGTTCTGGAAACCGTCACCTTCGGATGGCGCAACCAGGGCAGGTTCCAGTGGAAGCTGTATAAGAATGCAGCGATATTTATTTTCGGAATTCTCGGTTTCGTTACCGGGACATATGTCGCCATACTGGAAATTGTCCTTTCCTTCAAAAACGATGCTGCAAACAGTCTGGCTACTACTGCACTCCCTACTCAAGCGGCATCACTGTACCTTTCGTGATGACACTAACTTTCAGTTTAATTTTACTGCTTGTGCTCATTTTAGAACTGTGATCCTAATTTTTAATTATAACTGCAGCCGTATGGAATGATGGCTTATAAAAAAGAAAGAGCAAATCTTTCGAGTGTCAGAGATGTCCGGAAAATTACCTTACATATAATTCGCATCAGCGTTAATTATGCTGCAAATATACAAATAATTACGCATGAAGTCGACCGCGTTTGATTAGCTGAAATTAAATACGAGATATCGTAAGATATTATTTGTATGCATTCTTTCGGCATAAATATTCATAACCATGCTCTATGTAAATACCCAAACATTGTGATGCAGGTGATTAATTAGCGATACCAGTGGCATGTTATCCATAGCTGTATCAAAAACGGGTAGAGCCGTACGATCTCGCGGAATGATATTCATAACAGTCGACACAATCCTGGTTTGTCCGGTATTGTAAGGTTGACCACTTGATGCTCGCTTTTATGCGGCCTGTGTACTTCAAGATTTTCGATTGTTTTCAGTGTTTTAATATTTGTTGTAGCTCGCTTATTGACAGACAGACGAGAAAAATGACCATAGATAATGCTATGTCCTTCTTAACAGCAGTGCCTGTTGCTGCTTGCAACATAATTAAACTTGCGAATATCAGCTCACATTTCTTTATTAGCGTTGTGGCGGATGATCAAGAGCTACACTAGTTTTTGCCTGAACTTAATATAACAGGTGCGCATTCAACGCATTTATTAAAATCTGCATATGATCGACGCTGCATATGCCTGAGATGATTTCCTTGCGATTTTGCGCATCGTTCGCCATAATATTTTATCGTTTGTTTTCCTGTCCACTGACCGTGCTTGGAACGACCTTTCGGCAGTCGTACGATGCTACCTTTTGTATTGGGCAAAATAACGGTCTTTACGCTGATCCGGTAATGTACAAGATCTGTGCACGATCTGTTATATAGGCCATACATCAGAAAGAATTGTGACGTTGAGGAGTGCGCATGCAAAGCACTAACCAACAGTTCTAACCTTTTATAGAGTGATTGTGCAGCTTTTTACAGCTGCTTTAGTGACAAGACGTTCCATTTTTCTTGTCCCCCTGGGCTAAGGTTCGATTTTGAACTGCAAGTCTGCACCTGGAAAGCCAAATGTGTAACCGTTCTGGGTAAGTTCACTTCGTCAGATTACTCGTTCTCCACGGAATTTTGATTTCAGTAAATTATTTACAAGCTTACCGCTAACTTACAGTAGATTAAGAGTAATTTTCTAGGTTTGCGTTTGTTCATAAGACTTATTGTTAGTAGTAACAGGTATACAACAAAGCTGGCGATTCATGTAAGATCGGCATGTTCACCTGACCGGTGAGACAGTAGTATTGCTAATGGATTACTAGCTGTTATATTGATTAAAGGTCATCAGTGATAAAGTGAACCACTTAAACCTACTTTCAGAGGAGGCCTGTTTCAGAGTTGATTTTCATCGTCCTAATTTCCAGGTCCGCAGAATAAAACAACTCCTTCTCCGGTACCTCATCCCGAGCAAACGGGGACGACTGCCGGAGAACTGGTACAATGCGTCAGTTTGGATGATGTTCGCTGCGCAGATGGCTCAACCTGTATTGCGCGGTTAGAATTAATAGCGTTAATTATTTCGAAATATTTTTTATGGAAATAGTGGCTTCACAATCGCGGTATTTATAGAACAAAAGTCTGCGATACTGTGCGTGACTGCCCGGAAGGTGGAACAGATGAATACGGATGCGGTAAGCTAATAACAGTATTTTTTATCCAGAACAAAATTTTTCCGAAAATATTACAGTGAATGATGCTGACAGATATATAGATCCGAATCATGCGATCGACTTGATTCCTGTCATGGGCCATTTTCAATATTTTTTCAGATGTGAAAGCTGATCCTTTTGCAAGCCAAGTCTGCAAAAAAGAGCAGTGTGTTTTACCTAGCTGCTTCTGCAGTGCCGATGGGACCCAGATACCTAATAATATTCCAATGAACCAAGCCCCACAGGTCAACTACATTTTATAATATTTCTGGAAAACATTATGCAACCACTCGAGAACACTTTCATGGCACGCTGTAATTTTATAGATGATTGTGTTGGCATTTTTGGGAGCGCTCAATATTCAAAATTACGACCTGACGAGAGCACTTTTTCTTCCTACCCGGCTGAATCCGAACCAGTGTCCAGTGAGGGGGACATTTTTTGCCTCCCACGAATATTCTGATTATTCCCAAATCGAAAAACTTTTTCGCGCCGGTCATGAGATCGCCCTCAGCACAATAAGGTACTGTATTTGGCGATAAAGGTCGTCTTATATAGATATCGTACATACTTATGATTGATACACAGTCATACGTATATTATACGTAAAGGCCCAAAGCGTTACATAACACGACATCGTTATGCTGAACAACTCGAAAACGCCGATTTCCTTCCATACAATATTTTATATTACTTTAACGTACATATTGGAATAAAGGCTGCTCCGCTATTTTAGTCGAGACAAAGAAAATCAGTTCTGGTGGACGTCGGTTTCCAGCTATAAAGACTGGGGCATGGAACTACAGGGCCAACGGGACATCTTAAACCACTTTGCGCACATCCCGTTAACGGAAATTCGGGGTGCTCAAGCTCCTAATCTGCATCTAGGAGGGAATACGCAGTTTGCCGCCATGCAAGATTTTGGTTTTGAATGGGACAGCTCGGTATTCATACCTATATACAGCAAAAACAACAAAATTTTCGTATTAGAGCATCGAAATTAACGCTGTCAGCTTGCTATACCATAACTGTTGACGCATAAGGAAATATAAAATTGATTTATTTAAATAAAGTTACAGTTATATAATTTAGTTATAAACTTATGTTCGTCTGCAACCTTGCAGATTACGGTACCCTCAGCCGGGAGACCGGTTTGGCCGTACAAATTAGCTTACTCCGTGCCGCACAAATGCCATCAATCGGGTTGTCCCACTAGGCCCTATAACCTGTGGGAAGTTCCGATTAATCAAATGGTAGATGCACAAGGATTTGGATGTTCATCTCTGGGATCCTGCCGCAACGATGAGTTAAAATCGTCCGACGAAGTATGTCAGTTAGATTCCAGTAAAATTAATTGTAATGCAGGTTAGATATAATTTTTGGTAGCTAGATGAAATCGTATCTATGGTTCTTCCGTCTGACATGTTCATAGCAGCTTACATGCCGACAAATGAACTTGATCGACGCAAAAGTAAAAAGATTTTCAACTGTAGGTACTGCAGTGGCTGCTGAAGAGATTCTACCGGTAAGCGATATTCGCCGAAAATAAAAACGTGATGCGTGTTCGTGGTGATGATTGTCGTTGTCGCTATATATACGTAGCTCACAATTAGTTAACAGGTACATCGTATACAAAGTTTCCCATTGTTAATTAATAAAAATTCTGCACGTGTTCTGCAGATCTTTTGTCGGTCAGTTTTTATTGTGGTTTCTGCAGGCATTACCACGATAATCGCGCACCGTTAGTATTGCTGATTGACCATAACTGGATGCAAGACAACTTCGATGCCCTTTCGCGTTTCATCGAAACAATCATCACCAAGCCGGAGCAAGATACCTTTTTCGTAACATATCATCAACTCGTACAATGGCTGCAGACTCCGACAACGTTGGATCTGATGGCCGAATTCACAGCATGGGCATGCGACGAGGAAGCGACTCCCCCTGTCTGCGAAGCAACCGAATGTGACCTGCCATTTGTTCACGGCGGAACTCGTCGACTCCGCGCTTGTATGCCCAGTTGTCCCGCATCCTACCCGTGGAAAGATAACGTGGATGGAAGAAAAACCGTTGATCCGCTATTGAAAAAATATGTTGACCCTCCTCTTGTGCCTTCCACGACTTCTACAACGGCAGCCCCGTAGTATTTCTGTAATTAGTTACTTTAATCGTGTTAAAATTATGTGTACTGTTGCTTTGACGCTCGTGCAACGTAATGGGCCTTTTTAGGCTTCTTATCATATAACTGAAGCCGCGAAATCCCTTCGTGTCATTTTTAAGTGCAAGCCTTTTCATTTATAACGTGACCTTCGAGTTTAAATCAAACTAAAATCAAATGCACGTGCTTCAAATATTCGCACAGTAAAAAGACTACTGAACCGGAGGTCAGATTGACGTTCCTTTACCTGCTGATCGAATGAATCTGATGTTCTTTATTCTGATTCTAACAACACCTTCAGAAACGATTCGGTCAGTCACACTGCAGTATTGCATTTTATATTATTGTGTTCAAATTTCGTATACCATCCGACCAACCATCCGCAAGCAATTTTGATTGCTAAAACCAATATCAAGACAAACCAATAAAACCCATCTCAATAAGAACCAGTGACACTTGACAGCATGAAAAACCACAAACACTAACGGTTAAAAGTTACAACAATTCAGAAACCTAAAAAAACAAATCTTCGCTAAAAATCACACGGGACATATTAATTTCAATGCCGCAATTAAATACATAAATATCAAACTAAATTATTAAATTTGATCACAGACTCATTGGAATGATTTCGGCACGCTGACCGATGGACATTAATGTTCACCGCTGGAGCTATCGTCAGGCAGTACTTTATACGGATTCAGGATTCCCCTGGGATCGAAAAGTTTTTTCATCTTCTTCATAACCTTTACTGATGCTAACGGTTTGCTATAATGCATGGCGTTCCTTTTCTTGAATCCCAAACCGTGCTCCGCAGATACCGAACCCTTTTTGTCGCTCGTCCACTCAAAAACATACGGTTCGATCATTTTTGCAATTTCCGGTGTGTAATCGTTGGCAATAATATTCAAATGCAAGTTATCGTCTCCCAAGTGTCCATATCCAGCGGCAAATACGACGTTAGAGCCTAATCGTTCTTTCATATCGGTAACCAGCTGATACATTTGGCGTTTAGGAATGGACAGGTCATATTTGAAGCAATATCCACGACGGGACGATGCTTCGGCAACACCCTCGCGGATTTTCCAAACGGTCTGCAAAAATTATTCACAATAACTAGGGTCAGTACGAAAACAATTCCCATAGCAGAAGATCAAGACACATGTACTAAAACGATTCAGCATCCATTTAAATCATTCAAATTTATTTAAATTAAGATTGATTAAAACAAGTCTGTCGAATTCTATGCATCCATAGATTATGAGAAAGCTGCACTTACGAAAATAAGTTCAACCAAATCGACTGTTGGGTAAAAATGTAATGACTTTTGTATTCAAGTCTTTCACAGAAAGCTGTCTGTGGTCAGATGCGAAGAACTGGATGATTTTCTTACCTGCATTCTGGACGGCTCATCCGTCACAATACCATCCGACACCAACCCGTTTCCCATAAGTTCTTCCAATAAACCGTTTAACCTAGTCGAGTCCGCTTCTGGTTGCCAACCAGACACTTCGATGATGACATAGAAGGGAAATTTTGTCAGCGGAGCGGGCACTTTGTGCTCCTCACAGGACACACTGAAACATTCCGTATCAAGAAATTCAAAAGCGGACATGATATCGGTCAATTTGCTCCCGGCCTGTTGATAGCATTCCAGAACATCCTCAAATGAATTCAATCCTACAGAACACAACTGTTAATTTACGGAAGATTTCAAGAAAAAAGGAAGCATGCCTCATATACCTAACAAGCATAAGCTGATCGATGTGGGCCGTGGAGGACACAATAAAGCAACCTGAGTTATGATTCCCAAACTTCCTTCGCTACCTACAAAAAGAGAATGCTAAAAAGGTTATTTATCAGAGTGTTACCGATAGATACCGATAAATAAATGGTGCAAATGATATCCAGTATTGTCCTTTCTCATATTTGTTCCAAATGGGAGGACAGTTCCATCAGCTAACACCTTCAGAATAAAAGCCGGCTTATAAAATGCACAAAAACAGTATCGCTAAAACAAAAAAAAGCGGAGAATGGTAGAAATTGTAATGGATACTAACCTACCACTTCCAGTCCCAAAACATTAGCATGCAACGATCCATAGCGCAAAAACCGTAATCCGCCGGCATTTGTTGCTACATTTCCTGCATACGAACTGTGGTTACTACACAAATAAGGAAAATGGTACATGAAATGCCTAAAGAACGGCAGTTTTTGTCCATACTTAATTCGAAACAACAATTTGCAGCGAATTGGTAGAATAAAAGTTAGCACCGATTCCGTATAGCCGCAGGCATGAAAAACACTGATAAATCACTTACCACCGATATGACAAGATCCCTTCGCTCCTAAGTCCAACGGCACAATACGCCCATTTTCCATTGCCTGATTTTCCAGCGTCTCCAAAACGGTGCCAGCTTGAGCAACTGCGACACCTAGTCCCAAAATAGCCGAAAGCAAGATATTAGCATGTGGCAGCAGATGAAGAATCACAATAAAAGCATATTTCGTAGTACCGTATACACTACAGAAACTGAACTTCTCGTACCAGAAATTTTGTCAATGGAAAATATTTTGTTCATGAGGCCCATGCTGATGATTACTTCGTCGAACACCGGGACACTTCCGCCCACAAGACCTGTATTACCACCCTGAGGACAGACCGCGATATTTCGTTCATTGCAGTGTTTCAGGATGGCGGAGACTTGCTGCGTTTCTTTCGGACGTAGGACCACTTTGCTCTGTCCTGTAAATTTCCAATTAGTTTACGCTACCAACAGCAAAACAGTGAACTAATATACCGCGACATATTTTCAGCCAATCCACATTATATTGTTCCAAATCATCTTTATTCGTAAGGACATTGTCAGTGCCAAGTATCTCCCGAAATAATGCAAGATCTTTCTCGTCTATCTTGTCGAATGATCCCCGTTTTACAGAGTATCGCTCGGCGGTAAATGGCACGGAAAACGAAGAAACCGAACGGTTTAGTTTAGAGACCCACAGAGGGTCTAAACTGGATAAATGCCTGGCACATCTAACCACACCAACCAAAGTGCCAAAACCTTTAGGAAACATTTCTAGCATAAAAATGATAAAATCGAGAAGATGCGAAACTGGGAGACGGTCGTTGGTTAACAGTACACTTCACTGTTTATTTGATATCACAAGTCCATAAGCTGTATTTGCAATACATTAGCTGACCATGAATAAGGAAAATGGACCGAAAACACTCCCAACAACAGCCAGAATTACAAATAACAAATTTACGGTTGTTGTTATTTCAGAAATTTTCAGACGGAAACAGCTGATCGCAAAAATCCCACAGCGTACTGGAATACGCCGAGCTGCGCCATTTTGAGCCAAGCTACTAATATGGCTATAAAAGGCACACGTTTATTTCTTGCATAAATGATAAATCCTTGTTGCGATGCTGGATCGGCCCACAAAAATTTTAGTGCAGAGCTGTTAAGTTGTTAACTTCAGTGGTGACGGAGAGCTGCTACGAGATGGGAGGACCTTGACGTTTTCTTTCTTCTCGATCTAATTTCCTTCGACCGTCTCGTGACATTGAAAAATCTGCGTTTGTGTTTTAGCGGTCATACGCTCAATTTACGGCCTGCAACGCCGGCATTATCGTAGATGGTGTGGTAATGTGCTCAGTCGATGATCAGCCATGGTAAGCGTAAAAAATAGAATGTAGGACAGACGAAGGCGTGCTCGTATCGATATCGCTCGAGTTTCCTCAGAGCTCTACTTTTGCCTTAATGGTACGCCACTCAAGTCTGCTCGCCATGGAGTGAGATCTCCGCTCCGGGAGTCTTACGTTAATGAGCACAAAACCCCACGTTGTCTTGTTTGCAGATTCGCTTTATCCTTATCCAGAATCGGGCTGGGAAAACTCGTCTGGCCAAATGGTACATGCATTTTG
>JAQGAU010001234.1:0-20409 GCA_034698045.1 Paramacrobiotus richtersi | reverse complement strand
TCCGTGTTTAGCAGTCCGTTTACGCTTGTAAACACACTTTATGTACACCGCTACCTAAACACTAAAATTTGGCCACGAGCTATACTTTCCTTCTCTTCGACCGTGTGTTCCGCATTGTTTACTGAAGTCATTCAGCATTATATCATATTACGATCTAGAAAGAGAAATTGCCATGTCAAATTAACAAGCACATGTAATGATTCCTTCTGGCAGACATACTGTGACATTTCGATAGCACAAACGGTATGCATTACATAACGGTCCTGCTTCTGGTTGCAAAAAGTAAAAGCGTTGCTGTCAGTCCATTCTCATTTCATAACAGTTTCGTTTCCTGCTCCAGTATTAACTGAGTAAGATAGCTGTTTTGCGGCTATACTATGTACTGTAGATGATTGCCGATGTCTAGAAACCACTCCGATACTTTTTAGGCGGTTTAGCATTATGTGTGTATGTATTACATACATAAGCTAAACCGCTTATAAAAGTATCGGAGTGGCTGTTGTGCCGAAGTCCGCATCGGCTCACTGGCAGGTCGGCTAGTTTGCCGCATCAAAGGGTTTAACCTACCAGCGCTAGTTAAAAAATTCGTATTCCGTCTGGTACCAGGGTTCACAAGAAGACACACGACTTATACCGAGCGTTTGGATTCCGGAAGATCAAAAAAAAGAGTCTAGTGATTGCGGATGGTTTTATAATGTATGAAATGATGTATATTTTTAGCTTTCCAATGCGCTGGCTTTTTGACATTTTGACAGTTGCCGAATAAAGAGATATCCAGAGTACCCAAACTTCCAGCGCATACTGTAGACAAACGGCGTATGAAATCATAAACGACTACGCACCATCCACAGAAAAAAACTGACACACACATTGGCGCGTATACCACACTGTGCGCACCTGCCCTTAACAAGGCCGCGCGCTTTCAATAAACATACCGGCATCGCGGCGGTACCAGCATACATAAGCTAAGCATAAATCTCTGCTCGGTAAAGCGCTCCCGTTGAACACGACCAAGATAACAATTTTTAGTTTTGAAACACGATTGTATACTGACAAACTATCGGAAGCTTACCATAAATCAATGACTGCTCTACAAGATAGCGCAGTAAAAAAAAATTTAGATTTTCCGCTGGACAGTCTCTTGTTTCAGAAAGAGTTGTTCTTAAGGCGTAGGTTAGCTATCATACACATGTGCGCATCGTGCCATGCGGCATTATTTTTCAACATTCCTAACTGGAGTTCCGGGCTGAGGGAAAAGAAGCTAGATAGGGCTTTTTAAACGTTTGCTTGTATGGTTTTTCCCTGGGTTAGATACCGCACTCAGTGGGTGATCAGTGGTCATTTTTGAACAAGTACGCTGTGCGGCTAACGTTGCGTATTAGCGTCAGAAATATTTTTCTGCATCAAATTTGGTGCTATTCGACTCAGCTCGTCGCAATCTTTCAAATGGTGTAACATTTGGTCTTATTATTATTATCATCTTTACGCCGCCTCCCTCTCTCAAGTTTAAACATCACTAACTTCATTTGTCGCGAAGACGGTGGGATTCGGCGTTAACTGCAAACGACCACAACTTCTTTTCTTTCACTCCAGCAACTGAAATGTGAGTTGGGACTATGTCCGTGTTAAGGTAAATGAAAGTATGCTTCAGAAAATATTCGCAGCACAGAATTCTACGGGAGAAAAGGGCGCATGCAGTCAGTTTTTGTGATGTGCATGTGCCAATCGACTGAACAAACGTCAGCGCGTGTTCTTGCATACGGCTAATTACGGTGGCTCTGACAAAGTTGGGAATACCGATTATCTTTTCCTACGTACATTTTCTCTCAGATATTTTTATTTCTCTAGGAATGCAGCTCTTTGACGTAAGCTCGATCTGATTCGATAATGGTAAGCTTGCTGGAAATAACCTAAAGCGTTACGATGTTTTGGCTGACCGAATTCCATGTCAGCGTGGGTTTTGTGAGTAACTGACCAGTTACACTCGACCATAAAGTTGAATAATAGACGAAAACGGAAAAAATACGTGGGTTCAGGAATGCACATTTCTGTACGCTTATGCATAACAGAAATGCATTGTTTTGACCGTGTCAGAGACGGTAAAGTTGGCGAAGAAAACGGCAGAAGCAAAGTTGGCCTGGGCCGCAATTAATCTAGCAAAAGCGTTGAAGCATAAACAGATCGGTGGGGTTTCGCCGGTTATCAAACACACTTTGGTATCAATATCTATAAACAATGGTATCCCAAAGAACGTTGGTAAACATGGATGTCACGTTTCATTTGTTGATTTTTCTCCGATGGAATCTCTAGTGCGCATGCTTTCGTCGTTCTAATATTTGCAAATGCACTGCATTCTAGGGAATTAGGCAAAGATAATAATTACTCGCGAGTGAGTCGCGCGTGTTCTTATCATTGCATACATACATGATTATATGCATAGCACAAGTAATTAGCAGCGCCATGACATATGCCGTACCACAGCTATTTAATCAGCAAGAGTCGGAGAGCTTCCGAATACCCAGGTGAGTACATTATCCGACGTCTCAATGGAGTAACTGCTGTCGACAAGCTCTGCGTCGGTGCTTGTTGACAAAGAGCTGGTCTATATATATGTGCAGCAGATAACAAGCCTTGAATAACTTAAGCTGTGGCGGCTTTCTGCTTTCGGCACTGTGCGAAAACTGAATCTACAACTTGCCGTTGTCGTGTTCCGGTTTTACAATACAGCAGTAGTTAGTTGTCAGGCGATGGAGGCATATGTTAAATGTTCGTTTAGAGTGCCGGCAGTGTATGGTGTTTTACTAAATATTTTCGGGTTGCCGAATCCCTGGCGAACAAAATCGATCATCCGATCGTTTCTGTTGGTGATCTGGTCACTTACACTCGCGGCGTACCAGGTGGCAATCATACTAGGAAATCCGGCGGCCATGATAGATAGCAAGGATTCGGCACTGATTGCAGATTTAGATATATTCTCCTTCTTGAAGGCGGTTGCGAGGATCCTGGTGGGGGTGCACGGGATAATCATAATGGTTGTGTTTCAGCTAAGCTCAGCTGATCTGCGCGCAACTCAAGGTCTTTTGCAAGACAAGCTTTTTGGCGCTATCCAGAACAAATGGTTCCTGCGCTCCTGGATTGCAGGCACCGTTTGGGTTTTGGGCGTTGTTGCTTCCGGGCTAGTTGGGGAATCACTAGGCGAGGTTGGGTTTGAATCGCTAACAATGTTGAACAAAACTGACTGGTTAACACCACGAGCTTACTTCCGGTTCCCTGACGATAAGAATTGGAACACTACACTGATTGTCGTAGCCCCTATCTCCATATGCTTTGCCATTTGCCAGTATGTTTACCTATCCTTACCATATGGCGTGTTGATCGCATGGCTTGTGCCGTTGGTACACGTAGCCAATCAAATTATCCGAACTTTGAATCAAATTGTGGTGCGGAGAACGTATGGACCTGGAAATATGCTCATATGCTACAACAGACATCGCGACCTGCGATGTTCCATAACGAGCATTAATATATCGTTTGGAACGCTAATATTTGTCAGCGTTCTTCAGGCTACCATCTGCAGCATAGTGATTCTCGGCATGTTGCTGAATTCAGAAACCGAGAAGATGAAGAAGGCGGAATTAACGTTTCTCTATGTTGGAGTATTATCCAGCACGGTTCAGACGTCACTGATAGCCCTGTTGAACAGTAAGGTAAGAGCGCTATCTGGTGTCAGTGGGACTCAAACAGCTGAATCGTGTAATCCTTCTGTAGAAGTACCGTAAGTCATTATAACCATCGCTGCAGTGATAAAAAGTTTTCTATCATTATAGTTCAAAGTACACGGCGACATGTTATTTGTATTTTACAGATGGAACAAGTAATCGCATTGACAGAGCGGGTCAGGGACGACCCACTAGTGCAGCAGAATGTTTGGAATCAGTGCCAGCGACTGCTGAACGAGTCCACTGAAAATAATACTACAATTATGGCCCTTAATTCCTTGAGGATAAATAAAACGTATTTCATTTCGGTAAGCGGTAAAGCACTCCAAAATTATTTCTGTGGTCCACCAACAGCGGCTCCGTAGTGTGTAATCAGAACCCTTGCAACTAACCAAATATTTGTTGTCTTTTAGGTTTTCAGCCTGCTCGTCAATTACGCCATCGCGCTAGTCGGATTCCGTAGCGGGAAACCGAAACCGTGACCCTCAAACTCCCGCGTGAACAAATCAACGCAGGATTGTAACGGGCCACAGATCTATGTACAAATTGTTTTTGTTTTTCGTCATGGCGGACAGGTTTTCTTTGGTCAAGGTGTTTTACCGATCAACATTTGCCTGCATACATCTTTATGTAATAAAGGTCAGTTGTATGCACGTTAATCGCGGCACGTCCGCGTGTTTACAGAGAGCACGAAAATGTTTGAATGGTTGTGCAAATAGCTACACAGTAACCAAGTAAAAGAAATGAAGGGTCCCGATGGATACGGTACAGGAGAGTAACGGGATACGTTAAAAGTCAAGCCATTTTCGCTACATATGGCCTATGGGAATCCAGTTTTGACAGCGGATATTTAATTCATAATCACATTTCTGGAAACGCTTCTTCCTCGTATTCGCATCTGTGTATTTTATACACAGAATGCTGTAGCGGGCCGCAGAAGCTGAGTCAATCAGAACCACCAAATACGTTAGAAAACAGCCTTTATGTGCAGTGAAGAAAACTCTTGGCACAGTAATTATCTGATATGTTCAAGTAAACTGAAGATAAAGCTTCTTTTGATTAAGGGTTTTACACTTTTGTAGAACATGCTTAATACTGCATTCCGGTTTCAAAAATAATTTTTACAGTATTGTGAACAGGTCAAGTAATTTCGTAGTTGTACCGTGTGGATGTGTAACTCGAGCACATTAAACCGTTCACGATATTGCGGAGACAACTTAATTTGGTGCAAAATTTATTTATCGGGAAATTCCATTCGAACGTTCGCGGTGTTATTTAATATTCAGGCTTCACCTGGGCAAATGACAAGAAAACAACTGCCCTGGCGAATAGATGTTGCTGACTGCTTGGCAACTGTCATAATATTTGCTTCCCACGTTCATCCAACTCATTCCGAAGGACTACAATTACTGAATGTACAACGAAAGCGAAAAATTAATACAAAAGAGCTTGGTTTGATGCGCATGCCATCAGCACAATACCACAAAGAGTTTGTAACAAAACGGCTCGATCTGCGTCTTCAAACTTGAACGACTCGCGGAAAATATGCAATACGGGAAGAATTTTTCCGTTTTGGGAAAATATTCCCGAACATTCGTTCTACAAATCAGTGAGGAACTTCTGAGAATTTGTTTGTTGATATGGCGAAGTAAAATGCCACAGTTATGCATTATTTTGGGGTTTGACACTCATGAAGACAATCGATGGATATCAATTGCAGAAGTCTGGTGCAACCGAGGCACTTATCGGCATCACTTGTAAGTCGTACAGTATTACAATGGTTTAGGTTTACTGTTTACATAAACAGCAACTTATCAAGGGTTTAGCCTTTTTTAATGCGGGCGAGTTCGCTCAACAACTGCGAAAAGTCAGTAAGATTCTTGATCAGCGACCCGGCCTATTTTGCACAAGCATTTGTCTCAAGGCCGGACAAACCGACGAAAAATCTTGCTCCTCCGGGGAGAGTTATATTTCCTCTTACTGTATACACGGTAAAACACCTACAGTTTACAGAAAGGAACTTAATAAACGGGGTATAATTATAGACACCTACCGGAAACAAAATCTTTTTCCCCTCATTATCTGACGATTATCGATTCTTCTATTCTGACCTTATGCATGCATCTGTGTTTCCCTGGTTTTAAAGATGAGTGTGCATCTAGTCCCTCTCGGGGGCAGAAATCATTCCCCCTGGCGGAACAACAGCGTATTTCGATAAGGAACACCGAAAATTTAAACACAGTAATTTAACACTATTGTGACGTAGCAAAAAGCGAGGCATGTTCACATTCACGTGTCGCTACGGGCATCACAGGGGAACAAGCATGGTAGTGTAGTGGCTCACAGCAATAATATGGAATTGCGCAAACATTGTTCGCCATATCTTTCATCTGGAGCTACTTTTTATTGCTAAGCGTTTGAAAAGACTTAAAAATGGATCCACAGTAGTACATACTCTCTGTACTCTTTCGAACGGTACCAAAGACATGCAAATTAGGAACGGACAATATGGGGCTTTTTTGTCACATCTGGAAGCTGTCACCTCCACCTAAACCTGAAGTTACCTATTATTAATTGTAATGCACTCCACTAAGGTGAATATACTGTACGTTCCACGCTTATTCGTTTCTGTTTCTGGGTGCGCGAGTTTAATGTCTTATTTTCGGCGAAATTAACGGGCGATTACTTTGTAGCGTATGTTTCACGAGTCAGGGCCGAATTCATATGCGGCGGTCGTCATGGCTGGCCAGTTTTTGGAAAGGTAATTCCGGACTGATTATTTTTAGCCGGTTGGTTAGTCAAAATTGAATCGTTGTAGTCTGGCGAACCCTGGCGCCGTCGGTACGGCAACACGAGGTTCGGCCATGGCACGAGTTGAATGAAATCACGATTTAACTGACTCTGCCAGTTAAATCCAATAGGCCAAATTCAGCAGCCACAGAATAGTTTACTGAGGAGCTTGCACCACTTTGCTCATAGACGACTATGGTTAAAAATAATTCTTTGGTAAATCGCGAAAATTCCGGACAGTTCTTTTCTTACAACTGGTTGTTTCATACAAATACAGCTTTTTTTTCTCTATAAGGCCTGGGGCACCCCACACCCAAAAAACGTACGGTATACTGAGTAGAAGTGAACTCAAAAAAAAGTCGATGGACGGCAACTGCACACCGGACTCATATCCGCTCATTAGTCTATACGCTTCACAGATAGAAGTTGCTACCGCCACTTGGTGGCGACTACTTGGCGCTCGGCTGCACTCGATCTTCAGTTCTAAGCTTTTCTAGTGGCTCGTTCGAATTCTTTCATTGGCTGTGCACTTCGTAGTGCCCGCCTGCATCTGCACTTTATACTTTCAATTTTACCATGTATACGGCCCAGAACAGTGCCCAACTGCAGCAGTTCTGTAACAGTTTTTTCACCACTTCCATGTTTAAACCACCTGTACGTACGCTTCAACTGAATAACCCGAATTAACAAGAATGCCTGTTTTACCGCTCCCGTACCACACACTTTAATCCATCGGAATACCAATGGGCCAACTTTTAGCCTACTCTAATTCTCATACAGGGAAAGTACTGACGCTTTTGCAGCTAGAACAGGGATCTGGCCGTTGCTTGCACAGTATAAGAAGCATTTTTCGACAAAGTGTACTGGAAGCATTAGGATTTCTTGCCTCGATTCCCCTAATGATCCTACATCGCTTAAATTCATCGCATACGATCTACTTCTACTGTTCACTACAATCCTGTAGTAGAAACTACTGGATAAGGCTCAAAATGAATGCAGGATTTGTTTGGTACTTGTCATTCAGCAGAGTTATTCGCATCGAAAAAAACTTCCGGTCAAAACCCGCCTAAGATTTGCCCCAGACCTAACGCAGTGTCCAATATCAGAGTCGTTCGGACTTTAGACGACAAAGAAAGCAGACCTTTTTTTATGATCAGACACCCGGGTTCGGCATGGATTAGTGGTCGGGAAGTATTTTGCAGCGGATTGTTTATCCCTGTCATGCCTAGACGTTTCCCCAGCGGTACGGGAACGGTTAACGATAGCCTGATAGCATTTCTGCGGTATGCCACAGTTTTTTTGCACAGCCGTTTTGCCAGTTAGGCTTGCACACAATAATAAAGCTAAATAGCTTTATTCCGACTGCTTTGCATGCTCTTTCCAATCCGTAAGCTATCTTGCTTCTGTGATTTTTAAAAACTCCTGGTTAACTTATGTGAAAAACTTGGCATAGCGGCCTACGGCGGTTAACACATTGGCTTTTAGTAGCCTTTTACTGACAACGGCAGTGCATTTCGGCACATTTGCTACGATAGTGTCGCACCCATCTATTGAAAAACTATGCAAACGGATCGCTGACCTTCATGATATCAGTATTATAGTAAATCTGAAACTCAACCACAGGCCCTTCTATCCGGCTGATCCGTAGAGTATTTTTCTGCACATAACTATTCTTAGTACATTACCGCGCAGGACACAGAACATTGGTTAAAAGAAACTGGTGTATGCACCCGGGGCATGCATGTCTAGCTGCTGAAATAAAGCAGAAAGAACCAATGGGCAAGAGTACGCCGATGACCATAAGGACGACGACTAAGGACGTCGCAACCGTGCACCGCACTGGCGACGCTCGGTTGGTAGATTTCGCTCCATACGCTGATCCCACCAGTCCGGTAACACTTTACCACATTTTCCCTGCCGCAAGTCAGTTTATAGTAATCGTTCCGGATTCGCATATTATTTTATCAGATTTCGTGGCGTTTCGCTGAAACTCGCTGATGTTCTGATATACTGCTTTTCCCTCCCTACATGGAAGCACTAGTGATGTATACAACAATATAATAAGAAATTAGACTTTCGCGATGTTTTTATTGTGAAAACTTTTGCAAGGTATTCATATTTGGTTTGTTATTCGTACTAAACCGTTTCTTTAGAAATCAGAACAGTAAAGACGAACCAGACAGTTTACACCAGCGGCTGATTATTAGGCTGTTCGTTACGATGGACAAAATCAAGTCACCAATTTTGTTGTCAACATGCACCGATTTATGTACAAGGTAAATATGTTCATAATAGATGTAAGCGCGCCCAAACATATACTTTCTTCAGCACACCAAAGAGCGTTCAGTCACCGTCTAACCGAGACAATTGCTGTATACGTGTTTTGCGGGAATTGTGTGACATCGGCTGACAGTGACCGGTAATGGGTTCCGGGTAACTGCGCATCTATGTATCTGGGTTCGAATAACATGTGAATCCGACTGCGGTGAGGTGAACCAATTAAGGATAACCGCACATGTGAGCTGGTTAATCGCTTCTAATTTGGTATCCACTGGCGAAGTCAGTGGCACCTCTACAGCTGGAATTGGGCTAATACTTCATCCAAAATCATTTGCTCAATCTCTAACCAGAATTCTGCGAACTGTGAACTCATGGAAAAGTGAAAAACTCAAGTGAAAAAGTATACACCACTGTTTTAATGCGTGGTATTTATCGCACGCGCGAGATATACTGTAATTGGACAAAACGAAACGCATCAGTTTATAACTGTTTCGTCGAATTAGTCCCGGTCGCCCTTGGGGCTCTCTATTCTGACTATTTACTTTGCTAATACATAAAGAGCAGTCAGTAAAACCAACAGCCCACGGTGGCAGCAGTAGCACATGCTGAAATCAGGCGACCGCTAACAGTGTGTTATTGATCGTTTCCTTAACCATCCAATGTCAAAGTAGTTAAAAGCCCACCTGCCGCTCAACGGGACTCATTTTCTTTGAGCTTATGACTCTTTCCGTTCTGATTACACGGCTGTGCTTAGCTTAACACTCGAAGGTCATGTCACATATGTAGGCCAACCGCAGCGTGAGAGAACCAGTAACTGCTGAATTCTTGCTGTGTAATCAGCTGAGTACATGCTTGTTTCTGGAAACGAACAGCTCAGACTGTTCGCCTTTTCTTACCATTATGTCTGCGTACAGTACATGAACTACAGCATGACAGCTTTTGGTTCTAATATCCTCGAAAACAACCACACTGGCAATGAAAGTTCTTAGACGAATCCTGCGACCGCTTTGCTAAGTGGGAATCACCGTTAGTCTGGGTCGAATTATGCATTATGTCCTGCATTATAATCATGAACCTTTTCGGTCTAATTAGCCTTCTTCGGCCCAATCAAAACATTAATCCATCCTTTAAAATCTACATTGGCAACCTGCTTTTAGCCAACTTGTCCTTCGTCATACTAGAAAACCCGCTTGACCTGTTATACGAACTATCCTGCGACCGTTGGGTAATGAGCTGGGCCGTCTGCGACTTGTTCATATACTGCAATTAAGTGGTAACCGGTTGGGCCATGCACGCCCACGTCTTAATCACTTTTAACCGACTGTGGGCTGTCATTTTTCCCTACAGTTATCGACGAAAACACTCGCCGACAACAGCACTGGTGTTGTGTTGCGGAACTCTTGTTTACGTGAACGTCTGGACTCTGCCGGGGATTGTCATGGATTCCCATTTCTATCGGGATCCGGGTGAGGAGTTAAAGTGCGAACTGAACACCGATGCCCAGAAGCCTTGGGCAATGTCCGTACAGTGTTGTCTGTTCTTGGCGCCGATTGCTTTTGTGGCCATTTCCTGCATATTCATTGTTGCCGAGCTTCGGTTGCAGTCGAGAGTGAAACAGGCTGGGAGAACCCAAGACATGGTGTCCACTATGGGCAGGGTCTAAAACCTGGGCATGGCCCCTGCCCATGGGCATGCCCAACGGGCATGCCCAACGGGCATGGTCACCGGAAAACATGGGTTACCCAGACGCTAAAACCTGGTCACGCCTGGCTAAAAACTGGCCATGGTCACCCAATGCAGAACTAGCCTAAAACTGTATCGTATGCTCTCCAGTATAAACTACGTAAACAAATAGGAGTTAAGGCGCTTTTCCACCATTCCGATAACTATAAGTGAAATCAAGACAGCCGCGCACCTGTAACCGTTGCACGAAGGTGCATTAGTGTTTTTAATAACCAAAACATGGATATACACTGTCGAGAAGTCCGTTTGTGCGCGCAACGTCCGGTTATTGCGCAACCGCGGCGAAAAGTTTAAACACGTTTCCTTGTCAGATAATTCAGCGTTTCATCCAAACTTCTTGAAACTTTCAGCATAAATGCACATATATATGATGATCGTTCTGACCCGGAATTAGCCCGGTACCATGTTTCTAAAATTTTAAAATGAATTTCAAAAATTTTAAAATTCATTTTAAAATTTCAAAAGCATACTTCAGGGCTGAAAGTGGTTCAGAACGATCATCACATATATGTGCATTTATGATGAAAGTTTCAAAAAGTTTGGATAAAACGCTGAATTATCTGACAAGGAAACGTGTTTAAACTTGTCGCCGCAGTTGCGCTATAACCGGACGTTGCGCGCACAAACGGATTTCTTGACAGTGTACATCCATGTTTTGGTTATTGAAAACACTAATACACCTTGGTACAACGGTTACAGGTGCGCGGCTGTCTTGATTTCACTTGTAGGTATAGCAATGGGTGGAAAATCGTCTTAAACTGTTTGAATCATGTTATTTGAGTGAAGAGAAGACATCAGAATCTTATCTACATTACAACCAGGTACAGTCTGCATTCAGTAAACGTTTACTTTCGGACGCATTACTATCATTTTCCAGTGACAACTGTTGGGAATTTCGCGTCTATTCCTTGCGACTGGCTCATTTCCCGGTAACGCAGAAATCACTGTGTTGACTCTTTCGTACCACAATGCAATCGGCATTAATTTTAATGCACGGTGAGGTTACTTAATTACTTAATTACCGTTAATTACTCCACCATCCTGCAGCACAAAGATGAGGTCATCACGAAATATCCCGGCAAGCCTTTGGACTCAGCAGCAATGGTTGCCAGCGAATCATCGCCTGTACCAAACAGATTAGAATTTGTCAGAACAACTGGAAAGGTCACTTGCACATGCCCTGGTTTTCAGCTTCGGAAGCTGTGCGCTCATTCACTGGCGATAGCTGTTGACAAAGACATGGCCGTCATGTACAAAAATGGTTCAATTCGAATGCAGCTAAAAACCTTGACAAGGCAGTTAATCATGGAGTGTCACGTACCGTTGGTGCGAAATTATCAAGCACGTTACGACGAAAAGGGCCATCAAAAGAATCTAATCCTGTAAAGGCTGTGGTTACCAAAAGCTCTGTTTACCGTGGTTCGACTGCGGCTGGCGTGGTAACGGTGGAATCCATTTCGCAGGATGCTAGCACAAGCAGACAGGAACGTAGTTCTGACATCTCGGTAGCAAGTTCTTCCACAAACACGTCGCCGAATAGACCAATCATTTTTGCGCAACGTCCAAAGCAGGTGAAAATTCGCCCGGCTGCTTACACTTGTGAGCTACATTTTCTTCAAGACTGCCATCCTGCAACCCGAAAATGCGCCCGATGCCATAAAAATTTACATGTGTCCCAAGAAGTTGGACCACCGCCAGAAGACATCGTTGTGGTACGTGTAACTTAACTTGCAATACGTTTCTTGTTCCGTCAATTCCAGTTGCCATAGATTACGCACGTAATATAATATTATAGCTACGCTTACCTAATAATACACTATAGCTGAAAAGAACACTATCTTTTGCTTGCGTAAAACTGCGACCAGTGGCTAATATTCTTACACCTAGTTAGCACTTATACCTGTGCACTATAACAAAACGCGGCCTTGTGACAATGTCGTCGTTCCTCGTGTTCTACTATGCCGGAAGCGATTATGTCAATTAGTACGCGCTACACACTCCGAAGAAATATTACTGCTTATATAAAACTGAAAGTGGGCTATGCAGAATGTTTAATAGCCGCTGATGTAGGATGTTTTCTGATGTAATTAGCTAACGTATTAAACATTCAAGTAGTGTTAAACATGCAGGCACACCACAATATGTATTCTGCGCTGTTTCTACTCTGAATGACCATGGCCAGTTTTTAGCCAGGTGTGACCAGGTTTTAGCGTCTGGGTAACCCATGTTTTGCGATGACCATGCCCGTTGGGCATGCCCATGGGCAGGGGCCATGCCCAGGTTTTAGACCCTGCCTCCACTATGAAACGGAATTCTACGGTCATAGAAGGAGATAAGGTAAGCCGCCTCAGTTGTGGTTGTAACACCGAATTTAGTCTTCATTCATGGATAAGATTATGACGTTTTACAGCTCGCAAACGAGACTGGACCAGTAAACGATGTGAACACTGACCACCGAGAAAACAGTACCCAGCAAAATAAGCGAACGTTTTTCATCCTCACGTCATTAACATGCAGTCTCATTATTACATGGACACCTTATGAATTACACCAAATGCTGGCTATAATGGGGTTTTCACCACCCGATGAGCTGAACGAATGCTTGGACAGCGCAAGCTATCCTGGATCCATAATATCCACTCCTTTATTAACTGACCTCAAGCGTATAGTCAGCAGATTGTTGCGGAAGTAACATATAATTTGAAACATATTTGTTATATCAGAAACGCACCGGGATGTAAGACGATGCGTTAATTGCTTTTGCTTTTGCGTTCCTTTCACCGGGCGATATTGTACCTTGCCCAGGTACTACTGCGGCTAAACATTTGTACTGTTGCTGGAAAGCTATTTCTTGCTAACAATAATTGCAGTGATCCTCTGTTTGTGTTCTGTTGTTGCGGTCATCACCGTCTTGCGTGTCCACTAATCAACGTACTGTAGCCATCCGTCTGTCATAAACGGTGTATTATGTATGTCATGCGCAACACAATTTCACGGTAGTGCTCCAGTTACCCGGCCAGGAGATCGAGTTTTCCACCACTTTCAATAACTTAATCTGCTAAAGTTTTGGTTTTCGACTATCAGGTCCGAAAGGGAGCAAAGCCTTTGGAGAAGAGACAACGGAACACATGACACGGATATAAGCCATGCCGGACATCCCACAAAACGGACAATCTTCTCATTTCTGAGACTGTATAAGGGTCATGTTGTGGTAGCTCATGGGACTGGAGAGTACTAATTATGGTAACGTTCCTGGTCTATGGCAACAGTTTCTATGCCTAGAGTACATATGTGGTCACCAGTCCGTGGCAGTCACGACCGTATTCAAATCCGTGTCGTTTGTCGTAAGCAGAACGCAGGTTTTTATGATCTCGTCAGGTTTGTTACATACAGAGATGCTAACCGACTATCAACAGCAAATTAATCGAAACTATACCTAAGCAGAAAGACACAACAGTTCAATGAGTTAATATAAGTACCAAGTTATTCACATACTGAATGCAGTACTGGATGTTTTTGTGGTTTACCCACCGAAAATATTTGTTCCACAAATGGAAAGAGTGAACAGGTTTAAGACAACTCATTCGCTGCTTCATGCTTATTTTTCAGTTTTATCGCAGCAGTTGGCCTGTTACAGAGTAGATAACACGTTATTTCTTTGCACCGGGTGCGTGTGCTGAATTATTGTTCGCAGAAGCGTTGATGTGGTAAGACATCATTCGCAGAATGTAGTTTCGAACTGTGGGACTTGTTCAGAACACGCATACATCCATTACGTATATGATGTGACCTATTCGCTCGCAATCCGACAAATTATTAGCAAAAAGCTGCCCGAAAAAAGTGTTTCTCAAGAACTCACCGAAAGCGCAATATGTTAACGTTTCCACTAGGGATGTTGCAGTCCTTTCAAAATTCCCCCTCATCAATGTGGCACGCACCGCTGCGTTTATGTGAAAATGGATGCCAGATGCATTGGTGGGAATAACAACGTACCTGACATGCTCTATAAAAGCATGACTGTCTTGGTTCCCTGTTACGTGCAACTTTCTCGACCTTCATTGGTCCGACTGTATTAAAAATATTGCGGAATTTATATTAGCTGCGTAATGCTCAAGGTGATGATTGTTGACATAATATTGTTCTCCTCCCTTTTTATGCATGCAGCCACTGGGAAAGAGAGCACAGCAGTGACAGCACGTCGATTATTAATTTATTTCAACAGTGTAACAATAATTTTATGGCACTATTTTCACATACAGTAACTGCGGAAAACAGCCTTATGCTTTGAAGTAAACGTATTCTACCATAACCGGGTTTTAACACACGATTCTGAGACGCGATTGCGCAGTAATCTGAACTGCTATGTTAGGCGTGCACTAGCAGAGCGAGACAGCGCCTCGGAGCTGGTGTACCAACGCCAACGCCGGTCGATTGACTACCAGTTGGCAATTGAAGTTTTTGACGGCCAGAACAACAGAAGCCGCAACGGTGACGTAGGCCCAGCCGCCTTGTTTCACGAGCGCCAATCCCGCATTATCGTCGAGAACCAGCGAAGTCGGCAGGTTGGCCTGCACGCTGGCCCAAATCTCTTTTGCGCGCGATTCTTTGGAGCCCTGTTCATTAGTCCTAAAGAGGATAAATATTTATGTTTACGGAATCTTCGCCTTTTTTCGGTGTTAGATTCTGTGAGAAAACTATCGTGGTTCGTTGTAATTAGCAACGACAACAATTACCCGCCACTGACTGTGAGGTATGTGGAGTCAGCTGAACTGCCTTTAAGGCCACCGCTAGCAGACGACAGTGAGTCCACAATAGATAGTTTTTTTGCGGTATCTGCAAGTTTGAAAATAGTTCTGCACAATGGCCGCATGCGCAAAGCATTCAGCGACGCATTAGCCTGGCTGACGATGACTAGTAGATAACCAGGCATAAGAGGGGCGGTGAAATCGATTGCCGTTAACCTTTGTGACGTCATGGTTATAGCGGCAATAAACAATGTCGGTCTCCTGCAGTCAACGAGCGGTCGGTCACAGCCCAGTTGTTATCAATAGAAATGCGCCTGAAAGATAGGCCAGAAAAAATTCTCAAGCTTAATTAAAAAAATTCTGTCGGTTTGATGTGACCGTTCTCAAGTTTTTGTTCAAAACTGCTGATCTGTCGCAATGTGGTATTTTTATATACTAGCCTTCCAGTTTCGACCAGACGTGTAATACACAATGCACCCAATTAACCAGAACTGAAGCATTTTATAAGGATTTTAAAAGCGGAAATTAAAGGGTATGCATTCTGTGTTTCCTCTTGAAGTCCCTGATGGGTTACCTGCTCTTTGGTTGTAATAATTAACAAAAAAAACAGTAAAGATGTTGCTTACATTGCGAACTAGATGTCCGGCTAATCCATCCCACCTCCCGTTAGCGTCCTGACCACCGCACACGCCGTCCGCTTGGTTTGACAGCGTGAAACTGAAATCTATCGTCGCTTTCAGTGCATTCAGTAGATCCCAGATGAAACCGGAGAAGCTTCCGTCGGGATTTAGCCGCATCAAATTGCCGTTGTTTGAATGCGGTTGAGCATTTATATTTGTTGCATGGATCAAAGCTTGCACAAAGCGTCTGATGATCAACTTACCGCTAGAATGCGAACGCGGTAGTTGGCACAGCCGAGACTGGTTGCCGTTACTGCACAGGAGCCGCTGTTTGTCCCGGGCCCATAGTACTGGCAGGAGATATTCCCCAGAAGCGCAAAGAGTATCGCCGATCCTATTATTAGTCCTTCTGCCAGCATTCTGGTGGAG
This sequence comes from Paramacrobiotus richtersi, assembly GCA_034698045.1. Classification (NCBI taxonomy): domain Eukaryota; kingdom Metazoa; phylum Tardigrada; class Eutardigrada; order Parachela; family Macrobiotidae; genus Paramacrobiotus; species Paramacrobiotus richtersi. Next base: position 4,083 of record JAQGAU010001234.1, on the reverse strand, counting down.
ATGTGAAGAACAGCGATCAAATGCAATGGCCGTATTGTCAGGATAAGGAAGCAAAATCGCCGTTGTTTTGCAATTTGTCAGCCATTCTCCACGCTATGCGGCATTCTTTTTCGCAATCTGCTTCACGCAGACCGGTTCTTTCGATGCACCTGAAAACCTTCCCTCAGGCCCATGAAACCGGGTTCCGCCTTGTTTTTCTTCGTAAAGTTTAAACGATGTTGTTCAACATTAAATGATTTATGGTCGTACGCGCACTTTGGGCTCTTTCGAAGAAGCAGTGAGTTCTTTGACATTCGTATAGTTGAAGGCTTTTAAGTGAACCCGATTGTGTCTCCGCGGTTGACTTTGAAATGGCGGTGTGTTACACGATAAACTAATGTGTGTAAGTATTTTTCTTTAGTCCAATGCGTCCAAGTTTCTTTAAGCCCATCCTTTGTGAGGCCCATGTACAAAACGCACAAAAGATTAATCTGTCGCTGAAAGATAGCGCCGGCTTCAGCTTCACGCTAGTAATCGAAAACGGACCGATATGAACAGATGAAGCTGAACAGATTCAAAGCAGCAAAAGCGTAGCGTTGCGAAGCCTGATTTCAGGTAATGGCGATTTCCCCCCACGGTAATGCAATTTTCCACTGCATGAAGAGCACTGGGGGGATGGTTGCAATATTACGAAGAACGTAAAAACTGTGCCATATTGAAGAGCTACAAGCCGCAGCGACGCTTCGCGTCGCCTGGCTTGGTTTTCTTGTTTTCAGTGTATGTTTCCCTGTTTTACGCGCAGGGTTTATGGCCTTTATTGTTGCAAACAGATTGCCATTTTTTCGGTTTATTATACCTGATTAAGTATCAGTTGTTTCTATGGATTTTTCTTGTATCTTTTTTAGTTAGCCAACTTTTATCTCAGTTGTTTCTGCATTTGTTTCTGGTTTTGCATCTTTCTGTTTAACGGCTTTCGCTTGCCTCTGTTGTTCTCTTCGGCCATTTTTTGGATACGTTTGCGGGTTGTAAGTTTCTTTGTTAGTAGTAGTCATAAATGTTTTATGCGTAATAAATCATCATAAATGTTGTACTTGAAGGTTACGAAAACCATTAACCAATGCCATTTTCAGTTAACTGCTTATCGATTACTCTCGTATTGCAAAGGTCACTTTTACTGCCTGCATATTTCTCATTTTTACTTATACACATTTAGGTTGATTGTCGCAGTTTTTTTTGATTTCGTTTTCGTCTGCTTTTGGTTTCGATTTAATTGCTGACTGTGATTTTACTGTTTCATATAATCGCTTCTGGTTACGTTTACTTACAATTCGGAAGTTTCCGCCAACTTTCATCGCCATTTTTCCTGTTACTGTAATTGTTTGATAAATCACTTTACTTATAACTTTGGTCTCACCTTTAGTTTTACTTTTAATTTTGCATTGGCTTCCGTTCTGATTTATTTTAACTGCGTTTGTTGTTGGTTTCACTGTATGCTTCTCTCGTTTTGCGCGATGCGTCTATGGTTTTCGTTGTGCACACCAACAGCTGTAAGCCACAAAAACACAACATCCGCTGTTTCATTCGTTTTTCTGACTTGTATGTTTTTTTGACACTTCATGCATCCTACATCGGTTGGTTGCATATCTTTCTGATTGAATGACTCCTAGTTTCTTCCATGTATTCCATTCTCGTGGGCGAAACGTCCGCTATAGTTTGTCGATTTTTGGATGTCTTTTTTATGATGTTTTCGCGCGTAGTAATTATGCAGTTGCTGATTACTCATGATAAACGTCGCGATAAACGATCATAAAAAACACGAAATAACTAACGTAATTTTTAATCAGCGATTTCTTTTTGTTTTACCAAGGTCACTTTTGCTGCGCATCGGCTATTATCTGATACACATTTGGACTGTGAACCGCACTTCGATGCTGATTTATTTTTCTTGCGAATTTTGCACTTAAAATTGCTTGCGGTTTTCTTCTGCTCTCCCTCTTCCGCTAGCTTTCCCTGTAGTTTATTGTTAGTTTATCGGTTTACATTCTTCTAGTTTTAACGTTGGTCTTATCTTTAGTTCTGGTTTTATTTTCGCGCAAGAATTTTTATTTAGTTTTACTTTAAATGCGCCCATAATTTTGCCTCCTTGATTGTGCAAGTCTTACCGTTGATCGCAGAACCGACTGTAGTTATTTTTGTTTCGCAGTTTTTTTTATATTGTTTTGAGTTTTATGCAGATGATAAGCCGTAAAGTGGCAATGACAACCGCCAAAGTATTTCTGCTGCGCTAATAAGGAAATTTTAACTGTAGATCTTGTTTGATATTTCAGTACATGGCAGGCCAACTGTCAAGTTCTCATTTTTTTCCATTTAGGCTGGTTTAGCTATCTTTTTAGTTCACTACAGTTTTACTTTAGTTGATCTGTCTTGGCTCTGCGTTTTCCTGTGTAAGTAACGTTTTGTTTTAATTCTGGCCTTTATCTTCCTTCGCCGCTAGTTTCTTGCTTAAGTGAGACCGAGTGATTAGGGTTACGTTCGAAACACTGTTGTGATGCGACGTGGCAGCTAAATGAAGGATTATGCCACTACCGGGTGCAGCGCAGGGATTGGCAGTCGAGCTGAGCGGTTATTGCGCAGTCACATAAAAAGTTTTCGAGCCAGTTTTGGTCTTGTTGTGTAGGCAATTTCATCCTCTACAATAATCTTGGTTCTATTTGTTGACCGTGCAAATCTCAGATTTCGTTGTAATTTTAATTAATGTAAAGGGGCTGATTTTTTCGAAATAAGCTAAGGAGGCATTAAATAATGAGTAGCTAAGGATGGTAAACCTCCTACCGAGTTTCCGGGAAAATTACTTACAGGTGTAGAAAGTTAATGGGAGCTCCGCTGTAATATTCGGTTGCTAGGTTTACTGTCATACAGATTCGAACGTAAACGATAACCAAAACCGAAACGCCACGCGATGCATTAATCTAAAACACGTTTCGTATGCGCTAGAACTAGACAATCAAAGATCCTGAAACAGCAAGTGTTGCCGTCGATTTAATTTGAATTTTTTGCCGAGTTTTTCTGTGAACGGGTGAAGAGTATATACACGACTCATTACGTGGCCGATTGTAAAGACGTCCAAGTACCAACCAGCACCCGGTAACCCTGATTTTGGCAGTTTTAAAAAAAACCAAAAGTTTGCGACCGGGAAAGCTGCAATGAAAACCGCATGTCGGCCTGATTTTTACAGTCCTGTTTTTTTGGAGATATTTAAGGCATTCTTTAAGCCAACGATTGTAAAGTAATTTGGCCCCAACTTTCTCAGGATTTAGGACCTTGATTTTGACAGTTTTTAAAAATCTAGAAACTTTAGACCGGGAAGGCTACAATGAAAACCGCATGCCCGCGCGAAAACCTCGAAAATCGCATGCCTTGGACCAAAAAGTGAATGTCGTGTTTCCCAAAGCTGCGGTCGATTGTTGACCGTTCTTTTGTGTTTGCGGTTGAGGGATAATTGGAAGCCTAGTGTTCTGCACAATGTAAAGAGAGCCAAAAACACACCCGCACCCGGTAACCAAAATTTTAGGGGTTTTTTAAAAATTAAAATTTTCGGATTGGAAAAGCCGTTTCCAAAACCTCATGTCGCCCTAATCTCCACTGTTTTGCATTTTTTGAGATATTTTGACCGTTTTTTAAGCTAACGGCTCAAGAGTAAATTGGCCCCAACTTTTCCAAGATTTAGGATTAAGAGTAATATATATATATATATATAATAATAATAAGAGTTATAATATCAAGTAAGCGGCCCAAACAGTTTTACTGCAGGTGCTCAAGCCCTAACACTAATTCACGCTGGTTGTTGTTCAAAGGGTAGAGTTACTGTGCTTACATGGTTTTAACTATCTGCTTTCCTTTTACATAACCTTCTTGCCGAGCGGGGATAAGGATAGAAAGGAAAGCCATAATAACTGCGAAACACCAATTAATGCCGAAATTCGCTACCGTACCGCCTCGCTTTAGAACACGTGGCCAATGTACATACTGCTCCTACACTCCGTATAACAGATGCAGACGTACAGCACGTACCAGGGCGACCCGAGCAGTTCTGAACCGCTTTTC